>CP125975.1:4482387-4605374 GCA_030063025.1 Avena longiglumis
TTGAGAGGCATGAGCAAATACTCGTTATTTTCACATTTTATGGATGTTTTCATGACCTTTTTCCATAGTTTTGGGATTCTAGGCGATTTATAGGGCCTGTAAGGACCGAAACATGTTTGATAGGCATGACCAAAAAATCATCGTTTTCGCTTTTTATGGCCGTTTTCATGAGCTATTACCCATTGTTTCGGGATTCCAGGGCGATCTTCAAGACCCGTAAGACTCTATACATGTTTGAGTGGCATGACCAAACACTCATCGTTTTCGTGTTTTATGGCCGTTCTCATGAGCTATTGCCCAGAGTTTTGGCGTTTGGGGAGATTTGGAAGGCATGTAAGACGCGGTACATTTTTGAGATGCATGACCAAAAACTCCTCGGTCTCACATTTTATGGTTGTTTTTATGAGCTATTGGCTTCAGTTTGGGGATTTTGTTGCGATTTACATAGCCCGTAAGGGCCGATACATGCTTGAGATGCATGACCAAAAACTCATCATTTTCATGTTTTATGGCGGTTTTTATGAGCAATTGCGCACGGTTTTGGGTTTCTCGGGCGATTTTCAAGGCCCATAAGACCCGATACAATTTTGAGAGGCATGACCAAAAACTCGTCGGATTCATGTTTTATGGCCATTTTCAAGAGTTATTGCCCATAGTTTTGAGGTTTCGTGGCGATTTGCAAGTCCCGAAAGACCCGATACACGTTTGAGAGGCATGCCCAAAAACTTGTCGGTTTACCATTTTATGTTTGTTTTCATGATTTATGACCATTTTCGCATTTTATGTTTGTTTTCATGATTTATTGCCATAGTTTGGGATTTCAGGGCGATTTACATGTCCCGTAAGGGCCGACATATGTTTGAGTGGCATGGCCAAAACTTGTCATTTTCATGTTTGATGCTTTTTTTCATGAGCTATTGCCCACAGCTTAGGGATTCCAGGGTGATTTGGAAGTCCCGTAAGCCCCGATACATGTTTGAGACGTATGACCAAAAATTCATAATTTTCACGTTTTATTGTCGTTTTCATGAGCTATTATCCATAGTTTTGGGATTTTGCTGTGGTTTACATGGCCTTAAGGGCAGTTACATGTTTGAGAGGAATGACCAAAAACTCATCGTTTTCATGTTTTATGGTTGTTTTCATGAGCAATTGCCCATAGTTTTGGGGTCCCGGAGCTATTTTCAAGGCCCGTAAGACCCTATACATGTTTGAGAGGCATGACCAAAAACTCATCAGATTCACGTTTTATGACCATTTCAAGAGCTATTGTCCCCAGTTTTGAGGTTTCGGGGCGATTTGCAAGTCCCGTAAGACCTGATACTATTTTGAGAGGCATGCCCGAAAACTTGTTGGTTTCTTGTTTTATGGCTGTTTTCATGAGCTATTGGCTTCAGTTTGGGGATTTTGGTGCGATTTACATGGCCCGTAAGGGCCGATACATGTTTGAGACGCATGACCAAAAACTCGTCGTTTTCATGTTTTATGGCGGTTTTCATGAGCAATTGCCCACGGTTTTGGGGTTCTGTGCCATTTTCAACGCCCGTAAGACCCGATACATGTTTGAGAGGCATGAGCAAATACTCGTTATTTTCACATTTTATGGATGTTTTCATGACCTTTTTCCATAGTTTTGGGATTCCAGGTGATTTATAGCGCCTGTAAGGACCAAAACATGTTTGATAGGCATGACCAAAAATCATCGTTTTCGCTTTTTATGGCCGTTTTCATGAGCTACTACCCATTGTTTTGGGATTCCAGGGCGAGCTTCAAGACCCGTAAGACTCTATACATGTTTGAGTGGCATGACCAAACACTCGTCGTTTTCGTGTTTTATGGCCGTTCTCATGAGCTATTGCCCAGAGTTTTGGCGCTTGGGGAGATTTGGAAGGCATGTAAGACGCGGTACATTTTTGAGATGTATGACCAAAAACTCCTCGGTCTCACATTTTATGGTTGTTTTCATGAGCTATTGGCTTGAGTTTGGGGATTTTGTTGCGATTTACATGGCCCGTAAGGGCCGATACATGCTTGAGATGCATGACCAAAAACTCATCGTTTTCATGTTTTATGGCGGTTTTCATGAGAAATTGCCCACGTTTTTGGTTTCTCGGGCGATTTTCAAGGCCCATAAGCCTCGATACAATTTTGAGAGGCATGACCAAAAACTCGTCGGATTCATGTTTTATGGCCATTTTCAAGAGTTATTGCCCATAGTTTTGAAGTTTCGTGGCAATTTGCAAGTCCCGTAAGACCCGATACACGTTTTGAGAGGCATGCCCAAAAACTTGTCGGTTTCGCATTTTATGTTTGTTTTCATGATTTATGACCATTTTCGCATTTTATGTTTGTTTTCATGATTTATTGCCATAGTTTGGGATTTCAGGGCGATTTACATCTCCCGTAAGGGCCGACATATGTTTGAGTAGCATGACCAACACTTGTCATTTTCGTGTTTGATGCTTTTTTCATGAGCTATTGCCTGACTTAGGCATTGCGTGGCGATTGGAAGACCCGAAGCCTCGATACATTTTTGAGAGGTATGACCAAAAATTCATAATTTTCACGCTTTATGGTCATTTTCATGAGCAAGTGTCCATATTTTGGGATTTTCTCGGGTTTACATGGCCTTAAGGGTGTTACATGATTGAGAGGCATGACCAAAAACTCATCGTTTTCACGTTATGCTTTTCATGAGCAATTAGCCACATTTTTGGGGCCCCGGAGCGATTTTGAAGACCCTCCTATATATGTTTGAGAGGCATGACCAAAAACTCATCGGATTCATGTTTTATGGCCATTTTCAAGTGCTATTTCCCATAGTTTTGAGGTTTCGGGAGATTTGCAAGTCCTGTAAGACCCGATACACGTTTGAGAGGCATGCCCAAAAACTTGTCGGTTTCGTGTTTTATGGCTATTTTCATGAGCTATTGGCTTCAGTTTGGGGATTTTGGTGCGATTTACATGGCCCGTAAGGGCTGATACATGTTTGAGATGCATGACCAAAAACTCGTCGTTTACATGCTTTGTGGCGGTTTTCATGAGCAATTGCTTATAGTTTTGGGGTTCTGGCGCGATTTGCAAGGCCTGTAAGACCCGATACATGTTTGAGAGGCATGACCAAAAACTAGTCTTTTCGCATTTTATGGAAGTTTTCATGAGCTATTGCCACAATTTTGGGATTCTAAGCGATTTACAGGGCCCGTAAGAAACGGAACATGTTAGATAGGCATGACCAAGAATTCATCGTTTTGGCCTTTTATGGCCATTTTCATGAGTTATTGCCCACTATTTTGGGATTCCGGGGCGATTTTCAAGACCTGTAAGACCCGATACATGTTTGAGAGGCATGACAAAAACCTTATCTTTTTCCTATTTTATGGCCGTTCTCATGAGATATTGCCCATACTTTTGGGGTTTTGGAGCGATTTGGAAGGCCCGTAAGACCCGGTACATGTTTGAGATGCATCACCAAAACCTCGTCGGTTTCGCGTTTTATAACTATTTTCATGAGCTATTGGTTTTAGTTTGGTGATTTTTGTGCGATTTACATGGGCGGTAAGGGACGATACATGTTTGAGAGGGATGAACAAAAACTCGTCGTTTTCACATTTTGTGGACGTATTCATGAGAAATTGCCTAGGTTTTGGGTCCCGAAGCGATTTTCAAGGCCCGTAAGACCCTAAACATGTTTGAGAGGCATGACCAAAAACTCATTGGATTCATGTTTTATGGCCATTTTGAAGAGCTATTGCTCACAGTTTTGGGGTTTTAGGGCGATTTGCAAGTCCTGTAAGACCCGATACACGTATGAGAGGCATTCCCAAAACTCATTGCGTTTCGCATTTATGGGCGTTTCATGAACTATTGCCATAGTTTTGGATTACAAGGCATGTAAGGACCGATACTTGTTTGAGAGGCATGACCAAAAACTCATCGTTTTCATGTTTTCTGATTGTTTTCATGAGGTATTGCCCATAGCTTTGGGATTTCGGGGCGATTTACATGGCTAGTAAGTGCCGACACATGTTTGAGAGGCATGAACAAACCTCGTAATTTTCGTCTTTATGGCTGTTTTCATGACCTATTGCCACAGTTTTGGGATTTCGAAGCGATTTACAAGGATCAAAAGTACCGCTATATGTTTTAGAGGCATAACCAAAAACTCGTCGTTTTCACGTTTTATGACCATTTTCATGAGGTATTGCCCACAGTTTGGCATTTTAGGGTGATTTACATGTCCTGTAAGGGACAACATATGTTTGATAGGCATGACCAAAAACTTGTCGTTTTCACGTTTTATGAACATTTTCATTAGGTATTGCCTAGATTTTGGGATTTCAAGGCGATTTACATAGCCCGAAAGGGCCGACATATGTTTGAGTGGCATGACCAAAACTTGTCTTTTTCGTGTTTGATGGCTATTTTCTTAAGCTATTGCACATGTTTGAGATGCATGACCAAAAACTCGTTGGTTTCACCGTTTCACATTTGATGACTATTTTCATGAGCTATTGGTTTAAGTTTGTGGATTTTGGTGGGGTTAACATGGCCTGTAATGGCCGATACATGTTGAGAGGGATGAACAAAAACTTGTCGTTTTCACGTTTTAAGGACGTTTTCATGAGCAATTGCCCACAGTTTTGGGGTCCCAGAGCGATTTTCACGGCATGTAAGACTCGATACATGTTTGACAGGCATGACCAAAAACTCGTTGGATTAACATTTCATGGCTGTTTTGAAGAGCTATTGCCCACAGTTTTGAGGTTTCAAGGCGATTTCCAAGTCCCGTAAGACCCGATACATGTTTGAGAGGCATTCCAAAAAATTCGCCGTTTCGCATTTTATGGGTGTTTTCATGAGCTATTGCCAATGTTTTGGATTACAAGGCCCGTAAGGACCGATACCTGTTTGAGAGGCCTGACCAAAAACTCATTATTTTCGTGTTTTATGACCGTTTTCATGAGCTATTGCCATATTTTTGGGATTTGCGACTTACATGGCCCGTAAGGGTCGATACATGTTTGAGAGGATGTCAAAAACTGTCGTTTTCATGTTTTATGGCCATTTTCATGATCAATTGCCCACATGTTTGTGATTCCGGAGCGATTTTTAAGACCCTCCTATACATGTTTCAGAGGCATGACCAAAACCTCGTCGGATTCACGTTTTATGGCTGTTTCCAAGAGTTATTGCCCATAGTTTTGAGGTTTCGGGGCGATTTGCAAGTCCTGTAAGACCATATACATGTTTGAGAGGCATTCCCAAAAACTCGTCGTTTTCGCATTTTATGGGCGTTTTCATGAGCTATTGCCACAGTTTGGGGATTACAAGGCCCATAAGTACCAATACATGTTTGAGAGGCGTGACCAAAACCTCACCGTTTTCATGTTTTATGACTATTTTCATTAGGTATTGCCCACGGCTTTGGGATTTCAAGGCGATTTTCATGGCCCGTAAGTGCCGACACTTGTTTGAGAGACATGACCAAACCTCGTCGCTTTCGTATTTATGGCTGTTTTCATGACCTATTGCCATAGTTTTGGGATTTCGCAGCGATTTACAAGGCCCATAAGTACCGCTATATGTCTGAGAGGCATGACCAAAAACTCGTCGGTTTCGCGTTTTATGACCATTTTCATGATGTAGTGCCCATAGTTTGGGATTTGGGGGCGATTTACATGGCCCGTAAGGGCCGACATTTGTTTGAGTGGCATGACCAAAACTTTTATTTTTCTTGTTTGATGCTTTTTTCATGAGCTATTTCCCATAGCTTAGGCATTCCAGGGCGATCTGGAAGGCCCGTAAGCCCCGATACATGTTTGAGAGGTATGACCAAAAATTCATAATTTTCACGTTTTATGGTCGTTTTCATGAGCAATTGTCCATAGTTTTGGAATTTTCCTACGGTTTACATGGCCTTAAGGGTCGTTACATGTTTGAGAGGCATGAGAAAAAACTCATCGTTTTCACGTTTTATGGATGTTTTCATGAGCAATTGCCCACAGTTTTGGGGTCCAAGAGCTATTTTCAAGGCCGTAAGACCCTATACATGTTTGAGAGGCATGACCAAAACTCGCCAGATTCACGTTTTATGGCCATTTTCAAGAGCTATTGCAACAGTTTTGAGGTTTTGGGGCGATTTTCAAGTCCCGTAAAACCCGATACACATTCGAGAGGCATGCCAAAAAACTTGTCGGTTTCGTGTTTTATGGCTGTTTTCATGAGCTATAGGCTTTGGTTTGGGGATTTTGGTGCGATTTACATGGCCCATAAGGGCCGTTACATGTTCGAGACGCCTGACCAAAAAGTCGTCGTTTTCATGTTTTATGGCCGTTTTCATGAGCAATTGCCCACGATTTTGGGTACTGGGGCGATTTTCAAGGCCCGTAAGACCCGATACATGTTTGAGAGGCATGACCAAAACTCGTTGATTTCGCATTTTATGGATGTTTTCATGAACTTTTGCCATAGTTTTGGGATTCTAGGCAATTTATAGGGCCTATAAGGACCGAAACATCTTTGATAGGCATGACCAAAATTTCGTCGTTTGCACTTTTTATGGCCGTTTTCATGAGCTATTGCCCACTGTTTTGGGATTCCAGGGCGATTTTCAAGACCTGTAAGACTCCATACACTTTTGCGTGGCATGACCAAAACCTCGTCGTTTTCGTGTTTTATGGCCGTTCTCATGAGCTATTGCCTAGAGTTTTAGGGTTTGGGGGAGATTTGGAAGGCCTGTAAGACCCGGTACATGTTTGAGATGCATGACCAAAAACTAATCGGTCTCACATTTTATGGCTGTTTTCATGAGCTATTGGCTTAAATTTGGGGATTTTGGTGCGATTTACATGACCCATAAGGGTCGATACATGTTTGAGACGCATGGCCAAAAAATCATCGTTTTCATGTTTTATGGCGATTTTCATGAGCAATTACCCACGGTTATGGGGTTCTGGGGCGATTTTCAAGGCCCGTAAGACCCGATTTCCAAAAACTCGTCGAATTCATCTTTTATGGCCATTTTCAAGAGTTATTGCCCACAGTTTTGAGGTTTCAAGGCGATTTGCAAGTCCCTAAGACCCGATACACGTTTGAGAGGCTTGCCCAAAAACTTGTCGGTTTCGCATTTTATGGTTGTTTTCATGAGCTATTGGCTTAAGTTTGGGGATTTTGGTGAGAGGTATGAGAAAAAAACTCATTGTTTTCACATTTTATGGTCGTTTTCATAAGCACTTTGCCCATGGTTTTGGGGTTTTGGAGGATTTTCAAGACCCGGTACATGTTTGAGAGGCATGCCCAAAAACTCGTCGTTTTGGCATTTTATGTACATTTTCATGAGCTATTTCCGTAGTTTTGGTATTCCAGGCGATTTACAGGGACCGTAAGGAACGGAACATGTTTGATAGGCATTACCAAAAATTCATCATTTTCTCTTTTTATGGCCATTTTCATGAGCTATTGCCGACTGTTTTGGGATTTCGGGCAATTTTGAAGACCCATAAAACTCTATACATGTTTGAGTGGCATGACCAAAAACTCTTCGTGTTCATGTTTTATGGCCGTTCTCATGAGCTATTTCCCAAAGTTTTGGAGTTTTGGGGCGATTTGGAAGGCCCGTAAGACACTCTACATGTTTGGGTTGCGATTTACATGGCCCGTAAGGGCCGATACATGTTTGAGACACATGACCAAAAACTCATTGTTTTCATGTTTTATGACGGTTTTCATGAGCAATTGCCTATAGTTTTGGGGTTCTGGCGCGATTTTCAAGGCCTGTAAGACCCGATACATGTTTGAGAGGCATGACCAAAAACTTGTCTTTTCGTATTTTATGGAAGTTTTCATGACCTATTGCCACAATTTTGGGATTCTAGGCGATTTACAGGGCCCGTAAGGAATAGAATATGTTAGATAGGCATGACCAACTATTCATCGTTTTGGCCTTTTATGGCCATTTTCATGAGTTATTGCCCATTGTTTTGGGATTCCGGGGCAATTTTCAAGACCCGTAAGACCCGATACATGTTTGAGAGGCATGAAAAAAAGCTTATCATTTTTCTATTTTATGGTCGTTCTCATGAGCTATTGCCCATACTTTTGGTGTTTTGGGGCTATTTCAAAGGCCCGTAAGACCCGGTACATGTTTGAGATGCATGACCAAAACCTCGTCGGTTTCGCGTTTTATGACTATTTTCATGAACTATTGGCTTTAGTTTGGGGATTTTGGTGCGATTTACATGGCCCGTAAGGGCCGATACATGTTTAAGAGGGATGAACAAAAACTCGTCGTTTTCACATTTTGTGGACGTATTCATGAGAAATTTCCCAGGTTTTGGGTCCCGGAGCGATTTTCTAGGCCTGTAAGACCCTATACATGTTTGAGAGGCATGACCAAAAACTTATTGGATTCATGTTTTATGGCCATTTTGAAGAGCTATTTCCCACAGTTTTGGGGTTTCAGGACGATTTGCAAGTCCCGTAAGACCCAATACACGTTTGAGAGGCATTCCCAAAAACTCGGCGTTTTCGCATTTTATGGGCGTTTTCATGAACTATTGCCACACTTTTGGGATTACAAGGCATGTAAGGACCGATACTTGTTTGAGAGGCGTGACCAAAAACTCATTGTTTCACGTTTTATGACTGTTTTCATGAGGTATTGCCCAGAGCTTTGGAATTTCGGGGCGATTTACATGGCCCGTAAGTGCCGACACATTTTTGAGAGGCATGACCAAACCTCGTCATTTTCGTCTTTATGGCTGTTTTCATGACCTATTGCCACAGTTTTGGGATTTCGAAGCGATTTACAAGGCTCAAAAGTACCGCTATATGTTTGAGAGGCATGACCAAAAACTCGTCGTTTTCACGTTTTATGACCATTTTCATGAGGTATTGCCCACAGTTTGGCATTTTAGGGTGATTTACATGGCCTGCAAGGGACGACATATGTTTGACAGGCATGACCAAAAACTTGTTGTTTTCACGTTTTATGAACATTTTCATTAGGTACTGCCCATAGTTTGGGATTTCAAGGCGATTTACATAGCCCGTAAGGGCCGACATATGTTTGAGTGGCATGACCAAAACTTGTATTTTTCGTGTTTGATGGCTATTTTCATAAGCTATTGCCCACAGATTAGGTATTCCAGGGAGATTTGGAAGGCCCGTAAGCCCCGATACATGTTTGAGAGGTATGACCAAAAATTCATAATTTTCACGTTTTATTGTCGTTTTCATGAGCTATTATCCATAGTTATGGGATTTTGCTGCGGTTTACATGTCCTTAAGCGCTGTTACATGTTTGAGAGGCATGACCTAAAACTCATCGTTTTCACGTTTTATGGTTGTTTTCATGAGCAATTGCCCATAGTTTTGGGGTCCCGGAACTATTTTCAAGGCCCATAAGACCCTATAAATGTTTGAGAGGCATGACCAAAAACTCACCGAATTCACGTTTTATGGCCATTTTCAAGAGCTATTGCCCACAGTTTTAAGCTTTCGGGGCGATTTGCAAGTCCCGTAAGACCCGATACACGTTTGAGAGGCATACCCAAGAACTTGGCGGTTTCGTGTTTTATGGTTGTTTTCATGAGCTATTGGCTTCAGTTTGGGGATTTTGGTGCGATTTACATGGCCCGTAAGGGCCGATACATGTTTGAGACGCATGAACAAAAACTCATCGTTTTCATGTTTTATGGTGGTTTTCATGAGCAATTTCCCACGGTTTTGGGGTTCTGGGCGATTTTCAAGGACCGTAAGAGCCGATACGTGTTTGAGAGGCATGACAAAACACTCGTTGTTTTCGCATTTTATGGATGTTTTCATGACCTCTTGCCATAGTTTTGGAATTTTAGGCGATTTATAGGGCCTGTAAGGACCGAAACATGTTTGATAGGCATGACCAAAATTTCATCGCTTTCGCTTTTTATGGCGCTTTTATGATTGCTGCTCACTGTTTGGGATTCGAGGCGATTTTCAAGACCCGTAAGACTCAATACATGTTTGAGTGGAATGACCAAAAACTCGTTGTTTTCGTGTTTCATGGCAGTTCTCATGAGCTATTGCCCAGAGTTTTGGGGTTTGGGGCGATTTGGAAGGCCTGTAAGACCCGGTACATGTTTGAGATGCATGACCAAAAACTCGTCAGTCTCCCATTTTATGGCTGTTTTCATGAGCTATTGGATTCAGTTTGGGGATTTTGGTGCGATTTATATGCCCATAAGGGCCGATACATGTTTGAGATGCATGACCAAAAACTCGTCGTTTTCATGTTTTATGGCCGTTCTCATAAACTATTGCCCACAGTTTTGAGGTTTCGTGGCGATTTGCAAGTCCCATAACACCCGATACACGTTTGAGAGGCATGCCAAAAAACTTATTGGTTTCGCATTTTATGGTTATTTTCATGAGCTATTGGCTTAAGTTTGGGGATTTTGGTGAGAGGCATGACCAAAAACTCGTCATTTTCATGTTTTATGGTTGTTTTCATGAGCAATTTGCCCAAGGTTTTGGGGTTCTGGGGCGATTTTCAAGACCCGCAAGAATCGATACATGTTTGAGAGGCCTAACCAAAAACACGTTGTTTTCACATTTTATGGACATTTTCATGAGCTATTGCCATAGTTTGTGGATTCTAGGCGATTTACAGGGCCCGTTAGGAACAAAACATGTTTGATAGGCATTACCAAAAATTCATCATTTTCGCTTTTTATGGCCGTTTTCATGAGCTATTGCCGACTGTTTTGGGATTCCAGGGCAATTTTCAAGACCCGTAAGATTCTATACATGTTTGAGTAGCATGACCAAAAACTTGCCGTGTTCGTGTTTATGGCCGTTCTCATGAGCTATTGCCCAAATTTTTGGAGTTTTGGGGCGATTTGGAAGGCCTGTAAGACCCTGTACATGTTTGAGATGCATGACCAAAAACTCGTTGGTTTCACCGTTTCACATTCGATGACTATTTTCATGAGCTATTGGTGTAAGTTTGGGGATTTTGGTGGGATTAACATGGCCTATAATGGCTGATACATGTTGAGAGGGATGAACAAAAACTTGTCCTTTTCACGTTTTAAGGACGTTTTCATGAACAATTGCCCACAGTTTTGGGGTCCTGGAGCGATTTTCAAGGCCCGTAAGACTATACATGTTTGTCAGGTATGACCAAAAACTCGTCGGATTCATGTTTCATGGCTGTTTTCAAGAGCTATTACCCACAGTTTTGAGGTTTCAGGGTGATTTGCAAGTCCTGTAAGACCTGATACATGTTTGAGAGGCATTCCCAAAAACTTGTTGTTTTCGCATTTTATGGGTGTTCTCATGAGCTATTGCCATAGTTTATGGATTACAAGGCCCGTAAGGACCGATACATGTTGGAGAGGCGTGACCAAAAACTCATCGTTTTCGCGTTTTATGACCGTTTTCATGAGCTATTGCCACAGTTTTGGGATTTCATTGTGGCTTAAATGGCCCGTAAGGGCCGATACATGTTTGAAAGGCATGACAAAAAAAACTTGTCGTTTTCATGTTTTATGGCCATTTTCATGAGCAATTGCCCACAGTTTTGGGGTTCCGGGGCTTATTTTGAAGACCCTCCTATACATGTTTGAGAGGCATGACCAAAAACTCATTGGATTCACGTTTTATGGCCGTTTTCAAGAGATATTGCCCACAGTTTTGAGGTTTCAGGGCGATTTGCAAGACCCGTAAGACCCTATACACGTTTGAGAGGCATTTCCAAAAACTCGTCATTTTCACATTTTGTGGGCGTTTCATCAGCTATTGCGTGCCACGGTTTTGGGATTACAAGGCCCGTAAGGACCAATACATGTTTGAGAGGCGTGACAAAAAACTCACCGTTTTCTCGTTTTCTGACTGTTTTCATGGGGTATTGCCCACAACTTTGAGATTTTGGGGCGATTTACATGGCCTATAAGTGATGACACATGTTTGAGATACATGACCAAACCTCATCGTTTTCATGACCTATTGCCACATTTTTGGGATTTAGAAACGATTTACATGGCCCATAAGTACCGCTATATGTTTGAGAGGCATGACCAAAAACTCGTCGTTTTCGTGTTTTATGACCATTTTCATGAGGTATTGCCCATAGTTTGGGATTTCAGGGCAATTTACATGGCCCATAAGGGCCGACATATGTTTGAGTGGCATGACCAAAACTTGTCTTTTTCATGTTTGATGGCTATTTTCATGAGCTATTGCCCACAGCTTAGGGATTCCAGGGTGATTTGGAAGTCCCGTAAGCCCCGATACATGTTTGAGACGTATGACCAAAAATTCATAATTTTCACGTTTTATTGTCGTTTTCATGAGCTATTATCCATAGTTTTGGGTTTTGCTGCGGTTTACATGGCCTTAAGGGCAGTTACATGTTTGAGAGGAATGACCAAAAACTCATCGTTTTCATGTTTTATGGTTGTTTTCATGAGCAATTGCCCATAGTTTTGGGGTCCCGGAGCTATTTTCAAGGCCCGTAAGACCCTATAAATGTTTGAGAGGCATGACCAAAAACTCATCAGATTCACGTTTTATGGCCATTTTAAAGAGCTATTGTCCCCAGTTTTGAGGTTTCGGGGCGATTTGCAAGTCCCGTAAGACCTGATACTATTTTGAGAGCCATGCCCAAAAACTTGTTGGTTTCTTGTTTTATGGCTGTTTTCATGTGCTATTGGCTTCAGTTTGGGGATTTTGGTGCGATTTACATGGCCCGTAAGGGCCGATACATGTTTGAGACGCATGACCAAAAACTCGTCATTTTCATGTTTTATGGCGGTTTTCATGAGCAATTGCCCACGGTTTTGGGGTTCTGTGCCATTTTCAAGGCCCGTAAGACCCGATACATGTTTGAGAGGCATGAGAAAATACTCGTTATTTTCACATTTTATGGATGTTTTCATGACCTTTTTCCATAGTTTTGGGATTCTAGGCGATTTATAGGGCCTGTAAGGACCGAAACATGTTTGATAGGCATGACCAAAAAATCATCGTTTTCGCTTTTTATGGCCGTTTTCATGAGCTATTACCCATTGTTTTGGGATTCCAGGGCGATCTTCAAGACCCGTAAGACTCTATACATGTTTGAGTGGCATCACCAAACACTCATCGTTTTCGTGTTTTATGGCCGTTCTCATGAGCTATTGCCCCGAGTTTTGGCGTTTGGGGAGATTTGGAAGGCATGTAAGACGCGGTACATGTTTGAGATGCATGACCAAAAACTCCTCGGTCTCACATTTTATGGTTGTTTTTATGAGCTATTGACTTCAGTTTGGGGATTTTGTTGCGATTTACATGGCCCGTAAGGGCCGATACATGCTTGAGATGCATGACCAAAAACTCATCATTTTCATGTTTTATGGCGGTTTTTATGAGCAATTGCGCACGGTTTTGGGTTTCTCGGGCGATTTTCAAGGCCCATAAGACCCGATACAATTTTGAGAGGCATGACCAAAAACTCGTCGGATTCATGTTTTATGGCCATTTTCAAGAGTTATTTCCCATAGTTTTGAGGTTTCGTGGCGATTTGCAAGTCTCGAAAGACCCGATACACGTTTGAGAGGCATGCCCAAAAACTTGTCGGTTTAACATTTTATGTTTGTTTTCATGATTTATGACCATTTTCGCATTTTATGTTTGTTTTCATGATTTATTGCCATAGTTTGGGATTTCAGGGCGATTTACATGTCCCGTAAGGGCCGACATATGTTTGAGTGGCACGGCCAAAACTTGTCATTTTCATGTTTGATGCTTTTTTTCATGAGCTATTGCCCACAGCTTAGGGATTCCAGGGTGATTTGGAAGTCCCGTAAGCCCCGATACATGTTTGAGACGTATGACCAAAAATTCATAATTTTCACGTTTTATTGTCGTTTTCATGAGCTATTATCCATAGTTTTTGGATTTTGCTGTGGTTTACATGGCCTTAAGGGCAGTTACATGTTTGAGAGGAATGACCAAAAACTCATCGTTTTCATGTTTTATGGTTGTTTTCATGAGCAATTGCCCATAGTTTTGGGGTCCCGGAGCTATTTTCAAGGCCCGTAAGACCCTATACATGTTTGAGAGGCATGACCAAAAACTCATCAGATTCACGTTATATGACCATTTCAAGAGCTATTTTCCCCAGTTTTGAGGTTTCGGGGCGATTTGCAAGTCCCGTAAGACCTGATACTATTTTGAGAGGCATGCCCGAAAACTTGTTGGTTTCTTGTTTTATGGCTGTTTTCATGAGCTATTGGCTTCAGTTTGGGGATTTTGGTGCGATTTACATGGCCCGTAAGGGCCGATACATGTTTGAGACGCATGACCAAAAACTCGTCGTTTTCATGTTTTATGGCGGTTTTCATGAGCAATTGCCCACGGTTTTGGGGTTCTGTGCCATTTTCAACGCCCGTAAGACCCGATACATGTTTGAGAGGCATGAGCAAATACTCGTTATTTTCACATTTTATGGATGTTTTCATGACCTTTGCCATAGTTTTGGGATTCTAGGTGATTTATAGCTCCTGTAAGGACCAAAACATGTTTGATAGGCATGACCAAAAATCATCGTTTTCGCTTTTTATGGCCGTTTTCATGAGCTACTACCCATTGTTTTGGGATTCCAGGGCGATCTTCAAGACCCGTAAGACTCTATACATGTTTGAGTGGCAAGACCAAACACTCGTCGTTTTCGTGTTTTATGGCCGTTCTCATGAGCTATTGCCCAAAGTTTTGGCGCTTGGGGAGATTTGGAAGGCATGTAAGACGCGGTACATTTTTGAGATGTATGACCAAAAACTCCTCGGTCTCACATTTTATGGTAGTTTTCATGAGCTATTGGCTTGAGTTTGGGGATTTTGTTGCGATTTACATGGCCCGTAAGGGCCGATACATGCTTGAGATGCATGACCAAAAACTCATCGTTTTCATGTTTTATGGCGGTTTTCATGAGAAATTGCCCACGGTTTTGGGTTTCTCGGGCGATTTTCAAGGCCCATAAGACCCGATACAATTTTGAGAGGCATGACCAAAAACTCGTCGGATTCATGTTTTATGGCCATTTTCAAGAGTTATTGCCCATAGTTTTGAAGTTTCGTGGCAATTTGCAAGTCTCGTAAGACCCGATACACGTTTTGAGAGGCATTCCCAAAAACTTGTCGGTTTCGCATTTTATGTTTGTTTTCATGATTTATGACCATTTTCGCATTTTATGTTTGTTTTCATGATTTATTGCCATAGTTTGGGATTTCAGGGCGATTTACATCTCCTGTAAGGGCCGACATATGTTTGAGTAGCATGACCAAAACTTGTCATTTTCGTGTTTGATGCTTTTTTCATGAGCTATTGCCCACACCTTAGGCATTCCAGGGCGATTCGGAAGACCCGTAAGCCTCGATACATTTTTGAGAGGTATGACCAAAAATTCATAATTTTCACGTTTTATGGTCATTTTCATGAGCAAGTGTCCATATTTTTGGGATTTTTCTGCGGTTTACATGGCCTTAAGGGTTGTTACATGATTGAGAGGCATGACCAAAAACTCATCGTTTTCACGTTTTATGGCCGTTTTCATGAGCAATTAGCCACATTTTTGGGGCCCCGGAGCGATTTTGAAGACCCTCCTATATATGTTTGAGAGGCATGACCAAAAACTCATCGGATTCATGTTTTATGGCCATTTTCAAGTGCTATTGCCCATAGTTTTGAGGTTTCGGGAGATTTGCAAGTCCTGTAAGACCCGATACACGTTTGAGAGGCATGCCCAAAAACTTGTCGGTTTCGTGTTTTATGGCTATTTTCATGAGCTATTGGCTTCAGTTTGGGGATTTTGGTGCGATTTACATGGCCCGTAAGGGCTGATACATGTTTGAGATGCATGACCAAAAACTCGTCGTTTACATGGTTTGTGTCGGTTTTCATGAGCAATTGCCTATGGTTTTGGGGTTCTGGCGCGATTTGCAAGGCCTGTAAGACCCGATACATGTTTGAGAGGCATGACCAAAAACTAGTCTTTTCGCATTTTATGGAAGTTTTCATGAGCTATTGCCACAATTTTGGGATTCTAAGCGATTTACAGGGCCCGTAAGAAACGGAACATGTTAGATAGGCATGGCCAAGAATTCATCGTTTTGGCCTTTTATGGCCATTTTCATGAGTTATTGCCCACTATTTTGGGATTCCGGGGCGATTTTCAAGACCTGTAAGACCCGATACATGTTTGAGAGGCATGACAAAAACCTTATCTTTTTCCTATTTTATGGCCATTCTCATGAGATATTGCCCATACTTTTGGGGTTTTGGAGCGATTTGGAAGGCCCGTAAGACCCGGTACATGTTTGAGATGCATGACCAAAACCTCGTCGGTTTCGCGTTTTATAACTATTTTCATGAGCTATTGGTTTTAGTTTGGTGATTTTGGTGCGATTTACATGGGCGGTAAGGGACGATACATGTTTGAGAGGGATGAACAAAAACTCTTCGTTTTCACATTTTGTGGACGTATTCATGAGAAATTGCCTAGGTTTTGGGTCCCGAAGCGATTTTCAAGGCCCGTAAGACCCTAAACATGTTTGAGAGGCATGACCAAAAACTCATTGGATTCATGTTTTATGGCCATTTTGAAGAGCTATTGCCCACAGTTTTGGGGTTTTAGGGCGATTTGCAAGTCCCGTAAGACCCGATACACGTATGAGAGGCCTTCCCAAAACTCGCTTGCTGTGCATTTTATGGGCGTTTTCATGAACTTGCCACAGCTTTTTGGATCACAAGGCATGTAAGGCCCGATACTTGTTTGAGAGGCATGACCAAAAACTCATCGTTTTCATGTTTTATGATTGTTTTCATGAGGTATTGCCCACAGCTTTGGGATTTCGGGGCGATTTACATGGCTAGTAAGTGCCGACACCGGTTTGAGAGGCATGAACAAACCTCGTAATGTTCGTCTTTATGGCATTTTCATGACCTATTGCCACAGTTTTGGGATTTCGAAGCGATTTACAAGGATCAAAAGTACCGCTATATGTTTTAGAGGCATAACCAAAAACTCGTCGTTTTCACGTTTTATGACCATTTTCATGAGGTATTGCCCACAGTTTGGCATTTTAGGGTGATTTACATGTCCTGTAAGGGACAACATATGTTTGATAGGCATGACCAAAAACTTGTCGTTTTCACGTTTTATGAACATTTTCATTAGGTATTGCCTAGATTTTGGGATTTCAAGGCGATTTACATAGCCCGAAAGGGCCGACATATGTTTGAGTGGCATGACCAAAACTTGTCTTTTTCGTGTTTGATGGCTATTTTCTTAAGCTATTGCCCACATATTAGGGATTCCAGGGCGAATTGGAAGGCCCGTAACCCCGATACATGTTTGAGAGGTATGACCAAAAATTCATAATTTTTAAGTTTTATTGTCGTTTTCATGAGCTATTATCCATAGTTTTGGGTCTTTACTACGGTTTACATGTCCTTAAGACCCTATACTTGTTTTAGAGGCATGACCGAAAAATCATCGGATTCACGCTTTATGGCCATTTTCAAGAGCTATTGCCCACAGTTTTAAGCATTCGAGGCGATTTGCAAGTCCCGTAAGACCCGATACATGTTTGATAGGCCTGCCCAAGAACTTGTCGGTTTCATGTTTTATGGCTGTTTTCATGAGCTATTGGCTTCAGTTTGGGGATTTTGGTGCGATTTACATGGCCCGTAAGGGCCGATACATGTTTGAGACGCATGACCAAAAACTCGTCGTTTTCATGTTTTATGGCGGTTTTCATGAGCAATTTCCCACAGTTTTGGGGTTTTGGGTCGATTTTCAAGACCCGTAAGAGACGATACATGTTTGAGAGGCATGACCAAACACTCATTGTTTTCACATTTTATGGATGTTTTCATGACCTCTTGCCATAGTTTTCGGATTCTAGGCGATTTATATGGCCTGTAAGGACCGAAACATGTTTGATAGGCATGACCAAAAATTCATCGCTTTCGCTTTTTATGGCCGTTTTTATGAGCTGCTGCCCACTGTTTTAGGATTCCAGGGAGATTTTCAAGTCCCGTAAGACTCTATACAGTTTGAGTGGAATGACCAAAAACTCTATGTTTTCGTGTTTCATGGCTGTTTTCATGAGCTATTGGCTTCAGTTTGGGGATTTTGGTGCGATTTACATGCCCGTAAGGGCCGATACATGTTTGAGACGCATGACCAAAAACTCGTCGTTTTCATATTTTATGGCCGTTCTCATGAGCTATTGCCCACAGTTTTGAGGTTTCGTGGCGATTTGCAAGTCCCGTAACACCCGATACACGTTTGAGAGGCATGCCCAAAAACTTGTCGGTTTCACATTTTATGGTTATTTTCATGAGCCATTGGCTTAAGTTTGGGGATTTTGGTGAGAGGCATTACCAAAAACTCATCGTTTTCATGTTTTATGGTTGTTTTCATGAGAAATTTGCCCACGGTTTTGGGGTTCTGGGGCGATTTTCAAGACCCGTAAGAATCGATACATGTTTGAGAGGCATTGCCATGGTTTTGGGATTCTAGGCCATTTACAGGACCCGCCAGGAACGGAACATGCTTGATAGGCATTACCAAAAATTCATCAATTTCTGTTTTTATGGCCGTTTTCAAGAGCTATTGCCGACTGTTTTGGGATTCTAGTGCAATTTTCAAGACCTGTAAGACTCTATACATGTTTGAGTGGCATGACCAAAAACTCGCCGTGTTCGTGTTTATGGCCGTTCTCATGAGCTATTGCCCAAATTTTTGGTGTTTTGGGGCGATTTGGAAGCCCGTAAGACCCTGCACATGTTTGAGATGCATGACCAAAAACTCGTTGGTTTCACCGTTTCACATTTGATGACTATTTTCATGAGCTATTGGTTTAAGTTTGGGGATTTTGGTGGGGTTAACATGGCCTGTAATGGCCGATACATGTTGAGAGGGATGAACAAAAACTTGTCGTTTTCACGTTTTAAGGACGTTTTCATGAGCAATTGCCCACAGTTTTGGGGTCCCAGAGCGATTTTCACGGCATGTAAGACTCGATACATGTTTGACAGGCATGACCAAAAACTCGTTGGATTAACATTTCATGGCTGTTTTGAAGAGCTATTGCCCACAGTTTTGAGGTTTCAAGGCGATTTCCAAGTCCCGTAAGACCCGATACATGTTTGAGAGGCATTCCAAAAAATTCGCCGTTTCGCATTTTATGGGTATTTTCATGAGCTATTGCCAATGTTTTGGATTACAAGGCCCGTAAGGACCGATACCTGTTTGAGAGGCCTGACCAAAAACTCATTGTTTTCGTGTTTTATGACCGTTTTCATGAGCTATTGCCATATTTTTGGGATTTCGTTGCAGCTTACATGGCCCGTAAGGGTCGATACATGTTTGAGAGGGATGTCAAAAAACTTGTCGTTTTCATGTTTTATGGCCATTTTCATGATCAATTGCCCACATGTTTGTGATTCCGGAGCGATTTTTAAGACCCTCCTATACATGTTTCAGAGGCATGACCAAAACCTCATCGGATTCACGTTTTATGGTTGTTTCCAAGAGTTATTGCCCATAGTTTTGAGGTTTCGGGGCGATTTGCAAGTCCTGTAAGACCATATACATGTTTGAGAGGCATTCCCAAAAACTCGTCGTTTTCGCATTTTATGGGCGTTTTCATGAGCTATTGCCACAGTTTGGGGATTACAAGGCCCATAAGTACCAATACATGTTTGAGAGGCGTGACCAAAACCTCACCGTTTTCATGTTTTATGACTATTTTCATTAGGTATTGCCCACAGCTTTGGGATTTCAAGGCGATTTTCATGGCCCGTAAGTGCCGACACTTGTTTGAGAGACATGACCAAACCTCGTCGCTTTCGTCTTTATGGCTGTTTTCATGACCTATTGCCATAGTTTTGGGATTTCGCAGCGATTTACAAGGCCCATAAGTACCGCTATATGTCTGAGAGGCATGACCAAAAACTCGTCGGTTTCGCGTTTTATGACCATTTTCATGATGTAGTGCCCATAGTTTGGGATTTGGGGGCGATTTACATGGCCCGTAAGGGCCGACATTTGTTTGAGTGGCATGACCAAAACTTTTATTTTTCTTGTTTGATGCTTTTTTCATGAGCTATTTCCCATAGCTTAGGCATTCCAGGGCGATCTGGAAGGCCCGTAAGCCCCGATACATGTTTGAGAGGTATGACCAAAAATTCATAATTTTCACGTTTTATGGTCGTTTTCATGAGCAATTGTCCATAGTTTTGGAATTTTCCTACGGTTTACATGGCCTTAAGGGTCGTTACATGTTTGAGAGGCATGAGAAAAAACTCATCGTTTTCACGTTTTATGGATGTTTTCATGAGCAATTGCCCACAGTTTTGGGGTCCAAGAGCTATTTTCAAGGCCCGTAAGACCCTATACATGTTTGAGAGGCATGACCAAAAACTCATCGGATTCACGTTTTATGGCCATTTTCAAGAGCTATTGCAACAGTTTTGAGGTTTTGGGGCGATTTTCAAGTCCCGTAAAACCCGATACACATTCGAGAGGCATGCCAAAAAACTTGTCGGTTTCGTGTTTTATGGCTGTTTTCATGAGCTATAGGCTTTGGTTTGGGGATTTTGGTGCGATTTAAATGGCCCATAAGGGCCGTTACATGTTCGAGACGCCTGACCAAAAAGTCGTCGTTTTCATGTTTTATGGCCGTTTTCATGAGCAATTGCCCACGATTTTGGGTACTGGGGCGATTTTCAAGGCCCGTAAGACCCGATACATGTTTGAGAGGCATGACCAAAACTCGTTGATTTCGCATTTTATGGATGTTTTCATGAACTTTTGCCATAGTTTTGGGATTCTAGGCAATTTATAGGGCCTATAAGGACCGAAACATCTTTGATAGGCATGACCAAAATTTCGTCGTTTGCACTTTTTATGGCCGTTTTCATGAGCTATTGCCCACTGTTTTGGGATTCCAGGGCGATTTTCAAGACCTGTAAGACTCCATACACTTTTGCGTGGCATGACCAAAACCTCGTCGTTTTCGTGTTTTATGGCCGTTCTCATGAGCTATTGCCTAGAGTTTTAGGGTTTGGGGAGATTTGGAAGGCCTAAGACCCAGACATGTTTGAGATGCATGACCAAAACTAATCGGTCTCACATTTTATGGCTGTTTTCATGAGCTATTGGCTTAAATTTGGGGATTGTGGTGCGATTTACATGACCCATAAGGGTCGATACATGTTTGAGACGCATGGCCAAAAAATCATCGTTTTCATGTTTTATGGCGGTTTTCATGAGCAATTACCAACGGTTATGGGGTTCTGGGGCGATTTTCAAGGCCCGTAAGACCCGATTTCCAAAAACTCGTCGAATTCATCTTTTATGGCCATTTTCAAGAGTTATTGCCCACAGTTTTGAGGTTTCAAGGCGATTTGCAAGTCCCTAAGACCCGATACATGTTTGAGAGGCTTGCCCAAAAACTTGTCGGTTTCGCATTTTATGGTTGTTTTCATGAGCTATTGGCTTAAGTTTGGGGATTTTGGTGAGAGGTATGACAAAAAACTCATTGTTTTCACATTTTATGGTCGTTTTCATAAGCACTTTGCCCATGGTTTTGGGGTTTTGGAGGATTTTCAAGACCCGGTACATGTTTGAGAGGCATGCCCAAAAACTCGTCGTTTTGGCATTTTATGTACATTTTCATGAGCTATTTCCGTAGTTTTGGTATTCCAGGCGATTTACAGGGACCGTAAGGAACGGAACATGTTTGATAGGCATTACCAAAAATTCATCATTTTCTCTTTTTATGGCCATTTTCATGAGCTATTGCCGACTGTTTTGGGATTTCGGGCAATTTTCAAGACCCATAAGACTCTATACATGTTTGAGTGGCATGACCAAAAACTCGTCGTGTTCATGTTTTATGGCCGTTCTCATGAGCTATTTCCCAAAGTTTTGGAGTTTTGGGGCGATTTGGAAGGCCCGTAAGACACTCTACATGTTTGGGTTGCATGACCAAAAACTAGTTGGTTTCACATTTTATGACAATTTTCATGAGCTATTGGTTTAAGTTTGGGGATTTTGGTGGGATTTACATGGCATGTAATGGCCGATACATGTTGAGAGGGATGAACAAAAAATTGTCATTTTCACGTTAAGTGGACGTTTTCATGAGCAATTGCCCACAGTTATTTTTGTCCCAGAGCGATTTTCAAGGCTCGTAAGACTCTATACATGTTTGACAGGTATGACCAAAAACTCGTCGGATTCATGTTTCATGGCTTTTTTCAAGAGCTATTGCCCAAAGTTTTGAGGTTTTAGGGCGATTTGCAAGTCCTGTAAGACGCGATACTTCTTTGAGAGGCATTCCCAAAAACTCGCCGTTTTCGCATTTTACGGGTGTTGTCATGAGGGTCGTTCCATGTTTGAGAGGCCTGACCAAAAAATCATTGTTTTCATGTTTTCATGAGCAATTGCCCACAGTTATGGGGTCCCGGAGCTATTTTCAAGGCCCGTATGACCCTATACATGTTTGAGAGGCATGACCAAAAACTCATCGGATTCACGTTTTATGGCCATTTTCAAGAGCTATTGCCCACAGTTTTGAGGTTTCAGGGCGATTTGAAAGTCCTGTAAGACCCGATACACTTTTGAGAGGCATGCCCAAAAACTTGTCGCTTTCGTGTTTTATGGGTGTTTTCATGAGCTATTTGCTTCATTTTGGTGATTTTGGTGCGATTTACATGGCCCATAAGGGCCGTTACGCATGACCCAAAACTCGTCGTTTTCATGTTTTATGGCGGTTTTCATGAGTAATTGCCCATAGTTTTGGGTACTGGGGTGATTTTCAAGACCCGTAAGACCCGATACATGTTTGAGAGGCATTACCAAACACTCATTGTTTTCGCATTTTATGGATGTTTTCATGACCTTTTGCCATAGTTTTGGGATTCTAGGCGATTTATAGGGCATGTAAGGACGAAAACAATTTTGATAGGCATGACCAAAAATTCATCGTTTTCGCTTTTTATGGCCGTTTCATGAGCTATTGCCCACTTTTTTGGGATTCTAGGGCGATTTTCAAGACCCGTAAGAATTGATACATGTTTGAGTGGCATGACCAAAACCTCGTCGTTTTTGTGTTTTATGGCCGTTCTCATGCCCTATTGCCTAGAGTTTTAGGGTTTGGGGCCATTTGGAAGGCCTGTAAGACCTGGTACATGTTTGGGATGCATTACCAAAAACTCGTCGGTCTCACATTTTATGGTTGTTTTCATGAGCTATTGGCTTCAGTTTGGGGATTTTGGTGCGATTTACATGGCCCGTAAGGGCCGATACATGTTTGAGACACATGACCAAAAACTCATCGTTTTCATGTTTTATGGCAGTTTTCATGAGCAATTGCCCACGGTTTGGGGGTTCTGGGGCAATTTTCAAGGCCCGTAAGACTCGATACATGTTTGAGAGTCATGACCAAAAACTCGTCGGATTCATGTTTTATGGATATTTTCAAGAGTTATTGCCCACAGTTTTGAGGTTTAGTGGCGATTTGCATGTCCCATAAGACCCGATACATGTTTGAGAGGCATTCCCAAAAATTTGTCGGTTTCGCATTTTATGGTTTTTTTCATGATCTATTGGCTTAAGTTTGGGGAATTTGGTGAGAGGCATGACCAAAAACTCGTTGTTTTCACATTTTATGGTCGTTTTCATGAACAATATGCCCACGGTTTTGGGGTTCTGTAGCGATTTTCAAGACCCGTAAGACCCGATACATGTTTGACAGGCATGACCAAAAACTCATCGTTTTGGCATTTTATGGACATTTTCATGAGCTATTGCCATAGTTTTGGGATTTTAGGCGATTTACAGGGACCGTAAGGAACGGAACATGTTTGATAGGCATTACCAAAAATTCATCATTTTCGCTTTTTATGGCCATTTTCATGAGCTATTGCCGACTGTTTTGGGATTTCGGGCAATTTTCAAGACCCATAAGACACTATACATGTTTGAGTGGCATGACCAAAAACTCGTCGTGTTCATGTTTTATGGCCGTTCTCATGAGCTATTTCCCAAAGTTTTGGAGTTTTGGGGCGATTTGGAAGGCCCGTAAGACACTGTACATGTTTGGGTTGCATGACCAAAAACTAGTTGGTTTCACATTTTATGACAATTTTCATGAGCTATTGGTTTAAGTTTGGGGATTTTGGTGGGATTTACATGGCCTGTAATGGCCGATACATGTTGAGAGGGATGAACAAAAACTTGTCATTTTCACGTTAAGTGGACGTTTTCATGAGCAATTGCCCTTGAGCTATTTTGGTCCCGTGAGCGATTTTCAAGGCTCGTAAGACTCTATACATGTTTGACAGGTATGACCAAAAACTCGTCGGATTCATGTTTCATGGCTTTTTTCAAGAGCTATTGCCCAAAGTTTTGAGGTTTTAGGGCGATTTGCAAGTCCCGTAAGACACGATACTTGTTTGAGAGGCATTCCCAAAAACTCGCCGTTTTCGCATTTTATGGGTGTTGTCATGAGGGTCGTGCCATAGTTTTTGGATTACAAGGCCTGTAAGGACCGATACATGTTTGAGAGGTGTGACCAAAAACTCATCGTTTTCGCGTTTTATGACCGTTTTCATGAGCTATTGCCACAGTTTTGGGATTTCATTGCGGCTTACATGGCCCGTAAGGGCCGATACATGTTTGATAGGCAAGACAAAAAAACTTGTCGTTTTCATGTTTTATGGCCAATTTCATGAGCAATTGCCCATAGTTTTGGTGTTCTAGAGCGATTTTGAAGACCCTCCTATACATGTTTGAGAGGCATGACCAAAAACTCATCGGATTCATGTTTTATGGATGTTTTCAAGAGCTATTGCTCACATTTTTAAGGTTTCGGGGCGATTTACAAGTCTTGTAAGACCCTAAACATGTTTGAGAGGCATTCCCAAAAACTCGTTGTTTTCGCATTTTATGGGCGTTTTCATGAGCTATTGCCACAGTTTTGGGATTGCAAGGCCCGTAAGGACCAATACATATTTGAGAGGCGTGACCAAAAACTCACCGTTTTCTTGTTTTATGACTATTTTCATGAGGTATTGCCCACAACTTTGGGATTTTGGAGCGATTTACATGGCCAGTAAGTGTCGCACATGTTTGAGAGACATGACCAAACCTCGTCATTTTCGTCTTTATGGCTGTTTTCATGACCTATTGCCATAGTTTTGGGATTTTGAAGCGATTTACAAGGCCCATAAGTACCTCTATATGTCTGAGAGGCATGACAAAAACTCGTCGTTTTCGTGTTTTATAACCATTTTCATGAGGTATTGCCCATAGTTTGGGATTTTAGGGCGATTTACTTGGCCAGTAAGGGCCGACATATGTTTCAATAGCATGACCAAAACTTGTCTTTTTCATGTTTGATGGATATTTTCATGAGTTATTGCCCACAGCTTAGGGATTCCAGGGCGATTTGGAAGGCCCGTAAGCCTCGATACATGTTTGAGAGGTATGACCAAAAATTCATAATTTTCACGTTTTATTGTCGTTTTCATGAGCTATTGTCCATAGTTTTTGGATTTTGAGGCAGTTTACACGGCCTTAAGGGTCGTTACATGTTTGAGAGGCATGACCAAAAAATCATCGTTTTCATGTTTTATGGTCTTTTTCATGAGCTATTGCCCATAATTTTGGGATCCCGGAGCTATTTTCAAGGCCCGTAAGACCCTATACATGTTTGAGAGGCATGACCATAAACTCATCGGATTCACATTTTATTGCCATTTTCAAGACCTATTGCCACAGTTTTGAGGTTTCGAGGCGATTTGCAAGTCCCATAAAACCCGATACACGTTTGAGAGGCATGCCCAAAAACTTGTCGGTTTCGTGCTTTATGGCTGTTTTCATGACCTATTGGCTTCAGTTTGGGGATTTTGGTGCGATTTATATGGCCCGTAAGGGCCGATACATGTTTGAGACGCATGACCAAATACTCGTCGTTTTCATGTTTTATGGCGGTTTTCATGAGCAATTGGCTATGGTTTTGGGGTTCTGGCGCGATCTTCAAGGCTTGTAAGACCCGATACATGTTTGAGAGGCATGACCAAAAACTTATCTTTGCGCATTTATGGAAGTTTTCATGAGCTATTGCCACAATTTTGGGATTCTAGGCGATTTATAGGGCCCGTAAGGAACGTAACATGTGAGATAGGCATGACCAAAAATTCATCGTTTTGGCCTTTTATAGCCATTTTCATCAGTATTGGTTTTAGTTTGGGGATTTACAGGGCCCGTAAGGAACGAAACATGTTAAAATGCACACTGTTTTGGGATTCTAGGGCGATTTTCAAGACCCGTAAGACCCGATACATGTTTAAGAGGGATGAACAAAAACTCGTCGTTTTCACGTTTTGTGGACGTTTTCATGAGCAATTGCCCAAGTTTTCGGTCCCGGAGCGATTTTCAAGGCCCGTAAGACCCTATACATGTTTGAGAGGCATGAACAAAAACTCGCCGGATTCACGTTTTATGGCCGTTTTCAAGAGCTATTGCCCACAATTTTAGGGTTAAAGGGCGATTTTCAAGTCCCGTAAGACCCGATACATGTTTGAGAGGCATTCCAAAAAAACTCATTGTTTTCGCATTTTATGGGCATTTTCATGAGCTATTGCCACAGTTTTGGGAGTACAAGGCCTCTAAGGACCGATACATGTTTGAGAGGCGTGAGCAAAAACTCATCGTTTTCACGTTTTATGACTTTTTTCATGAGGTATTGCCCACAGCTTTGGGATTTTGGGGCGATTTACATGGCTCGTAAGTGCCGACACATGTTTGAGAGGCATGACAAAACCTCGTTGTTTTCGTCTTTATGGCTGTTTTCATGACCTATTGCCATAATTTTGGGATTTCGAAGCGATTTACAAGGCTCATAAGTACCATTATATGTTGAGAGGCATGACCAAAAACTCGTCGTTTTCATGTTTTATGACCATTTTCATGAGGTATTGCACACATTTTGGGAATTTAGGGCGATTTACATGGCTTGTAAGGGCCGACATATGTTTGACTGGCATGACCAAAACTTGTGTTTTTCGTGTTTGATGGTTGTTTTCATGAGCTATTGCCCACAGCTATGGGATTCTACGGCAATTTGGAATGTCCGTAAGTCCCAATACATGTTTGAGAGGTATGACCAAAAATTCATAATTTTCACGTTTTATGGTCGTTTTTATGAGCTATTGTCCACAGTTTTGGGATTTTGATGCGGTTTACATGGCCCTTAAGGGTTGTTACATGTTTGAGGCATGACCAAAAACTCATCGTTTTCACGTTTTATAGCCGTTTTCATGAGAAATTGCACACATTTTTGGGGTCCCGGACCTATTTTCAAGGACCGTAAGACCCTATACATGTTTGAGAGGCAGGACCAAAAACTTGTCGAATTCATGTTTTTTGGCCATCTTCAAGAGCTATTGCCCACAGTTTCGAGGTTTCCGGGAGATTTGCAAGTCATGTAAGACCCGATACACGTTTGAGGCATGCCCAAATCTTGCCGGTTTCGTGTTGTATGGCTGTTTTCATGAGCTATTGGCTTCAGTTTGGGGATTTTGGTGCGATTTACATGGCCCGTATGGGCCGATACATGTTTGAGATGCATGATCAAAAACTCGTCCTTTTCATGTTTTATGGGGGTTTTCATGAGCAATTGCCCACAGTTTTGGGGTTTTGGGGCAATTTTCAAGGCCCGTAAGACCCGATACATGTTTGAGAGGCATGACCAAAAACTCGTTGTTTTCGCATTTTATGGATGTTTTCATGACCTTTTGCCATAGTTTTAGGATTCTAGGTGATTTATAGTTTGATAGGCATTTATGGGTGTTTTCATGACCTTTTGCCTGTAAGGACCGAAACATGTTTGATAGGCATGAGCAAAAATTCATCGTTTTCGCTTTTTATGGACGTTTTCATGAGCTATTGCCCACTATTTTGGGATTCCAGGGCGATTTTCATGACCCGTAAGATTTTATACATGTTTGAGTGGCATGACCAAAAACTCGTCGTTTTGGTGTTTTATGGTTGTTCTCATGAGCTATTGCCTAGAGTTTTGGAGTTTTGGGCGATTTGGAAGGCCTGTAAGACCCGCTACATGTTTGAGATACATGACCAAAAACTCGTTGGTCTCACATTTTATGACTATTTTCATGAGCTATTGGTTAAGTTTGGGGATTTTGGTGGGATTTCGATGCCATGTAATGGCCGATACATGTTGAGAGGGATGAACAAAAACTCGTCGTTTTCACGTTTGGTGGACGTTTTCATCAGCAGTTGCCCATAGTTTTGGGGTCCCAGAGCAATTTTCAAGGCCCGTAAGACCCTATACATGTTTGAGAGGCATGAACAAAAACTCATCGGATTCAAGTTTCATGGCTGTTTTCAAGAGCTAGTGCCCACGGTTTTGAGGTTTCAGGGAAATTTGCATGTCCCGTAAGATCCGATACACGTTTTAGAGGCATTCCCAAAAACTCGCAGTTTTTGCATTTTATGGGTGTTTTCATGAGCTATTTCCATAGTTTTTGGATTACAAGGCATGTAAGGACCGATACATGTTTGAGCGGCGTGACCAAAACCTCATCGTTTTCGCGTTTTATGATCGTTTTTATGAGCTATTGCCACAGTTTTGGGATTTCGTTGCGGCTTACATGGCCCGTAAGGGCCGATACATATTTGAGAGGCATGACAAAAAACTTGTCGTTTTCACGTTTTATGGCTGTTTTCATGAGCCATTGCCCACAGTTTTGGGGTTCGGGAGAGATTTTGAAGACCCATAAGACCCTATACATGTTTGAGAGGCATGACCAAAAACTCGTCGGATTCACGTTTTATGGCCGTTTTCAAGAGCTATTAACCACAATTTTGAGGTTTCGGGGCAATTTGCAAGTCCCGTAAGACCTGATAAACATTTGAGAGGCATTCCCAAACACTTGTCGTTTTCAAATATTATGGGCGTTTTCTTGAGCTTTTACCATAGTTTTGGGATTACAAGGCCCGTAAAGACCGATTCATGTTTGAGAGGCGTGACCAAAAACTCACCGTTTTCACGTTTTATGACCGTTTTCATGAGTATTGCCCACAACTTTAGGATTTCGGGGCGATTTACATGGCCCGTAAGGGCCGACACATGTTTAAGACGCATGAGCAAACCTCGTCGTTATCGTCTTTTATGGCTGTTTACAGGAGCTATTGCCAGAGTTTTGGGATTTCGGAGCGATTTACAAGGCCCATAAGGACCGCTACATGTGTGAGAGGCATGACCAAAAACTCGTCGTTTTCGCGCTTTATGACAATTTTCAGTCCGAGAATAATGGTTGTTCGATTTATATGAGTAATATATTTTTGGTCATGCACCTTTGATAGATGGTCTATTCTTATTGAATCTCAATAGTAATGATACACATGTTCATAATATAGATGCTAAATATTTGAAATTGAATGATAATTCTACATACATGTGGCACTCTTCTCTTGGTCAGATTGGAGTGAAGCGTATGAAGAAAATCCATTCCGATGGACTTCTTTAATCACTTGATTTTGAATCACTTGAAAGATGCGAAGCATGAAAATGACTAAGACTCCATTTTCTGGTATGATGGAGCGAGCTACGGACTTATTGGAAA
Source organism: Avena longiglumis (assembly GCA_030063025.1). Lineage (NCBI taxonomy): Eukaryota > Viridiplantae > Streptophyta > Magnoliopsida > Poales > Poaceae > Avena > Avena longiglumis. Next base: position 4,512,076 of record CP125975.1, read on the forward strand.
TCATACATACTGATGTGTGTGGTGGCCTGATGAGTGTGGCATCGCGGGGTGGTTATTGTTATGTTCTTAGTTTCACGTAAGACTTGACTAGATATGGGTGTGTCTATTTCATAAAACATAAGTCCGAAACTTTTAAGAAGTTTAAGGAATTTCAAAGTGAAGTAGAGAATCAACGTAACAAGAAGATTAAATTTCTATGATCTGACCGTGGAGGTGAATATCTAAGTTACGAGTTTGGCGAGCATTTGAATAAATGTGGAATACTTCCACAATTAACACCGCCGGGAACACCACAAAGTAATGGTGTGTCCGAACATTGTAATCGAACTCTCTTAGATATGGTTCATTCTATGATGTCACTTACAGATTTACCATTAACGTTTTGGGGTTATGCATTAGAAATAGCCGCATTCACTTTAAATAGGGAACCTTCTAAATCCGCTGAAACGACACCGTATGAATTATGGTTTGGAAAGACACCTAAGTCGTTCCTTAAAGTTTGGGGTTGCAAAGCTTATGTAAAGAAGTTACAGCCCGACAAGCTTGAACCCAAAGCGGAAAAATGCGTCTTCATAGGATAACCAAAGAAAACTATTGGGTATACCTTCTATCATAGATCCGAAGGCAAAATGTCCGTTGCCAAGAATGGATCCTTTCTAGAGAAGGAGTTTCTCTAGAAAGAAGTGATTGGAAGGAAAGTAGAACATTACGAGGTTGTCGAACCTTCTCTCGGATTTGAGAGTAGCGCAGCACCAGAAGATGTTCATGTGGAGACTACACCAATAAGATAGGAAGCTAATGATAATGATCATTAATCTTCGATCGAAGTTACTACGGAACCTTGCAGATCGACGAGGACTCGTACCACTCCCGATTGGTATGATCCCGTTATGAGTGTCATGTTGGTGGACAACACCAACGACCCTGTGACATATGAGGAAGCGATGATGAGCCCAGATTTCAATAAATGGCAAGAAGCCATGAAATCCGAGATTGGATCCATGTACGAAAACCAAGTATGTACTTTGGTGGACTTAACGGATGGCCGGAAGGCTGTCGAGACCAAATGGATTTTCAAGAAGAAAACAGATGCTGATGGTAATGTAATCGTCTATAAAGCTCAAATTGTCGCGAAAGGGTTCTGACAAATTCAAGGAATTGACTACGATGAGACTTTCTCACTGGTAGCGAAGCTAAAATCTGTGAGGACTTTGTTAGCAATCGCTGCATATTATGATCATGAGATATGGAAGATCGATTTCAAAACGGCGTTCCTAAATGGAGACATTGATGAAGAGTTGTATATGGTACAACCTAAAGGTTTTCTCGATCCTAAAGATGCCAACAAGGTATGTAAACTTCAATGGTCCATTTATGGATTGAAGCAAGCATCCCGAAGTTGGAATCGACGTTTTGATAAGGTGATCAAAAGTTTTGGTTTTATACAAACTTATGGAGAAGCTTGTATTTACAAGAAAGTGAGTGGGAGCTCAGCATTCCTAGTACTATATGTAGTTGACATATTTTTGATTGGGAATGATATATACCTTCTTAAAAGTATCAAAGATTATTTGAATAATAGTTTTTCAATGAAGGATCTTGGCGAAACTGCTTACGTATTAGGCATAAAGATTTATAGAGATAGATCGAGACGCTTAATAGCGCTTTCACAAAGTACATATTTGGACAAGGTTCTAAAGAGGTTTGGAATGGAAGATAGCAAGAAAGGGTTCTTGCCCATGTTGCTCATCCTAACCTTGAGTAAAACTCAAAGTCCCGCTAAGCGTAAGATAGAGAGAGGATGAGTAAGACCCTATGCCTCAGCCATAGGATCTAACGTGTATGCCATGCTATGTACAAGACCATATATTGCATATGTTGTTAGTTTTACTAGTAGATATCAAAGTGATCCAGGAGTAGATCACTAGATAGCAGTCAAAAACATCCTAAAGTACTTAACAAGGACTAAGGATATGGTTCTTTCTTATGGAGGTGATGAACAACTCGTTGTAAATGGTTACACCGATGCTAGTTGGAACACTGATCAGGATGATTCTAAATCACAATCTGGATACATATTTTCTTTCAATGGTGCAGCAGTGAGCCGGAGGAGTGCAAAGAAAAGCGTTGTGGCGATATCTTCAACTGAATTGGAATACATAGCTGCTTCGGAGGCTTCACAAGAGGCGATATGGATGAAGAAGTTCATTACGGAGCTTGGTGTGGTTCCAAGTGCGCTGGACCCAATGGTTATCTACTATGATAACATGGGTGACATAGCCAATGCGAGGAGCCAAGTTCACATAATAAGATGAAGTATATCAAGCTACGTTTTCACACTATTCACGAGCATGTCCAAGATGGTGACATAAATATTTGCAAAGTACACACAAATATGAATGTGGTGGATTCATTGACTAAACCTCTCCCGAGGGCAAAACATGACCAACACCAAACCGCCTTGGGTGTTAGGTATATTACCATGTAATCTAGATTATTGACTCTAGTGCAAGTGGGAGACTGTTGGTGATATGCCCAAGAGGAAATAATAAAAGTAGTTATTATTATATCTTTGTTTTTATGATAAATTTTTACATTCATGCTATAATTGTATTAACCGTAAACATTAATACTTGTGTGATTTGTAAACATGTAAGAGTCCCTAGTAAAGCCTCTTTGTAATACTAGCTTGTTGATTGATTGATGATCATGGTTTCCTGATCATGAACATTGGATGTTATTAATAACAAGGCCATATCATTAGGAGAATGATGTGATGGACATACTCCTATAGTTAAGCATAGCATAATATCAAGTCATTTCAATAGTTCGTTTGCTATAAGCTTTCAGATACATAGTACCCTAAATCCTTCGACCATGAGATCATTTTAATCACCGTCACCGGATGGATGCTTTGATGACATCAAACACCACTTTGTAATTGGGTGGTTATAAAGGTGGTATTGAGTATTCGGAAAGTATGTGTTGAGGCACATGGATCAAGAGTGGGATTTTTCCATCCATATGACAGATACATATACTTGGGGCCCTCTCGGTGGAATGTCATCCAATTGGCTTGCAAGCATGTGACTGACTCACAAGGGATCACATAACACAGGAACGGGTAAGTAGTACTTGTCGGTAACGAGGTTGAACTAGGTATGCAGAGATACCGTCGATCAAACCTCGGATAATTAAAGTATTATGAGACAAAGGGAAATTGGTATCGTATGTAAATGGTCCATTCGATCACAAAGTAATTGTAGAAATATATGGGAGCCATATGAATTTCTAGATTCCTCTATTGGTTATTGATCGGAGAAGAGTCTCGATCATGTCTGCATAATTCACGAACCGTAGGGAGACACACTTAAGGATTCGATGTTGTTTAGTACATATGGAATTTGAGTAAGGGACTGAATGTTTTTCGGAGTCTCGGATTGGATCCAAGACATCACGAGGAGATCCAGAATGGTCCGGAGAATAAGATTTATATAAGTGAAGTCCAATTTCGGAGTTCGGGAAAGTCGTTTCGGTGTTTTCACCGGAATGTTCAAGAAGGGTCTAGAAGGTCCATTACTTTGGAGTGGGAAGGGTACATGGTGTAACACCCTCAGAATCGGACATATGCAAGTTTTAGCGAAACCCGCCAAACCCGCATAGAAACGATTCAAAGGTGCCCACCAGGCACTTTCGTGCGGGTGGAAAACGAAGTAATAACATTACACAACAGTCCTCGATGGGACCCACAGAACAGATATAGATACAACACGACTCCATGAGTCAAGAATACAGATATACAGAACAAAGATCCAAATCACCTTGAAAACGATAGAGCGTCCAGCTACGGACAAGATGCAAATGGGGCTAAGAACCCTGAAGAATAACCAATGGTGTCCATAACCCTGCCCAGGCCAAGCCGGAAGGGTAACCCTGCTAACGGCGTCGATCTCAAAACCTGCTTAAACAAAAGGGGTGCCGACAAAGGGCAAAGGAAAAAAGAGGAGCGTCAATACTGAGGCCAGTACACGGCGAGGCTAGAATTCGGCGGTCCTCGCCTACATAGGTATGGTGGACTGAAGCGGCAGCGGCAACATGCACTAAATAACCTATAGAGACTCGAAACAACTGGCGGCTATCAGAGAGGGATAAGAAGACCTATTCGGAACCAACCGGATGCTACCATCAAACAAACCCATCCTGGTGTTTCCCCCTCGAGACCAAACGAGGAAGTCAACCGAGGAACTCACACTGTTGGCAGTTTTATTTCTTCAGTTATCGTTGTGGTGATTACTAGTCGGATATAGATAGTCATCCTGATAAAATAAGCAGTGGGCAGTTTTAGTTAACCATTCCGTTGTAGTTGCATCACTTCCTAGTCAAATACAATTAGCGTGAGATAACCCAAAACCCAGCAGTTGTTGGTACTTTTATTTAGCCATTCCGTTATAGTTGCAATACTTACTAGTCAGATACAATGGTTGCAAGCGACAACCCAAACAAACAATTGTTGGCAGTTTTATTTAGCCATTCCATCATAGTGAAGCTGATTACTAGTCATTATAAATTCAAATTTATAGCACTATACTTTAGTTATAGTTGTCTATGATCGAGATACTGTGCTCCAAGTCGTCCATGACCGCGGACACGGCTTTCAGAAAGTTTTACCCTGCAGGGGTGCACAAATAGCAACACACACTCGATCAACCTCGGAAAAACCAAATCAAAACCCAACGAGGCCTTCATGACAAAGCAATCACAGGATTCAGAAATATTTCCGGGGGCCACCCGGTTGAGTACACCCGCAACGAAGTTAGCTGACTCCGAGACGGACTCAAGGTTTGTGGGGCCGGTCAGAAGCATCGGGAACCCAAACTGGTCTTGTCGATACCGCGAACGGGTCACAATTCCTAAACAAAGACAGTGCTCCTCACACAATCGTAAATAAAGAGTAGCATGGCATAAGTACAGATAGTAAATAAAACCTCAAACTAGTTTGTGGCCCTAGGAAATAAGAATGAATCAAGCTCGCCTGGGGGGTCCCATAATCCTCCCGGATGTGGATAGCGAATATTCAAGGCAAGTATCAAGTACTCGAGGTCCTACGGGACACAAGTGGACGGTTAACAACCAAATAACATCTATTGCCCACCTGTGCCTCTGCTTACTTACTTCAATTTTAGTTGTTCAACAGTAATTAAAGTTATGATAAGTAAAACCATGATCATCTCCAACATCAAACAGGCGGCAATACTCCAACAACTATGGTACTGGACGACACGCAACAGCACTTGAGCAAGCGACTACGACGCGCAGGTCCAACTATCTACCAATCAACAGGTAATAGGATGTGTCCAAGGCAATATAAGGCTGCAAGGGATATCACGGGTACGAAAACTAGAGCAACGCAACACAGATAGCAATAGATCAACAGGAGGGAATAAATACTATAAAAGTAAGATAGGTAGAAAGGGAGAGATGCTCGCCTGAAAACATTGCCGAAGGTTCATCCGAAGATCGGGGCGAAGCTCACATCAACTCAACGGCCTTATCCGCGAAGAAGCAAAACACTAGAATAAACACCGGATGCACTATTTAATACTACGGCAAAAGATGGGGCATGATGCATGTATGATGTATGACATGGCAAAGATGCGATGCAATTTGGCAATATTAAGCGGAACCGGGGTCCCGACAATTAATTAAACGGTTCAAGTTATTTAGAACCCCCGCAATTTAAATGTTGTCTAAACATGGCAAAATAAGTTACCGGTTCGCTACACAAATTTAAATGAGGACAATATAAGACTAGATTTGCCCGCATATGGGCCCCATATTTAATTATGAGCTGAATCGGCATAAGGCCCCCAAACCACATGATAATATGCATGCATGAACAATTTAATATGCAACAAGGTATATAGACGACAATTTATAAAATAGGGTTCTCAGATAAGGGTCACACATTAGGGTTTGGCGATCTTGGTTCCGGGGGTTCGGGGTTCGGTCTCAGGGTTCAGGGTTCGACGGGATCGTTCTCGGATAACGTAGGTAGATCTTGGCCTTCTGGGAAGGAGGTCTTGGTTTGGCGTCGGGGTGCACCGGATTCTTCCGGGTCGGTCTTGGCGTCCGGGATGAAGAACTTGGCGTTCTGCGTCGGTGTCCTTATTGTCTGGGTTCTCGAGCATCACATCCGGGAAGGAGTACTTGTCGTTCAGGGTCTCGATGTCCGGGGTGAAGTACTTGGCGTTCCGCGGCGAAGTGCTTGACGTCATTTGGTTTCGTGTCGACGGTCTTGGCGGGTATCGGGTTCGGTCTCGGTGAGCGTTTCGGTCCCCGAGGAGAGCTTGGCGTTCCACGATGAGGTTAATAGCGGTCGTGTTGTAGATCCTGTCGGTCCTTCTACTGACCAGCACCAAAACACGACACATGGAGCGAACCCGCTGGTACTAGAGGGACCCTGAACTAGCACCAAAACACCCCGGCAGCAGCAGCAGCATGCAGAGAACATGCGGCCTCGGCACCGAGGATGGCAGCGAGCTCGGGCACGGACCGAGCGGCGAGGAGCTTGACGGGTAGACGGCGGTTGGAGGAAGAAGCAGCGGGAGCTCGCGGCGTAGCGGCTTGGGGAAGAGGATCTGGCGGCGGGCGCCGAGAGGAGCCGGTGGCGACGGGTGCTCGGGCGGGTTCTGCGGCCGGGAGGAGCCGGAGGCCGACGCGGCGCTGGGAGGGAGGAGGAAGGCCGGAGGCGAGGCGGCCCGCCGGAGGAAGAACGGGGCGGCGGTCGACGGGGTCGCAGGCATGGCGATGCTCGCAGGGCCGAGGCCGGAGAAAGCCATGGCGGCGGGCGCGGGTTCTGGCGTCGGACGCAGAGAGGAAGTCCGGCAGAGGCGACGAGGGCGCCGAGGGACGCCGGGGCCGGAACACCGAGGTGAGCAGGGGGCCGGGCTGTGACGAAGACGGCATCGGGCCATCTCACGACGGGCGTCGCGCCGAGGAGGAGGACGACCGCCGGCAATGAGGTCGAGGTCAGCGGAGGGCGACGGAGGTTGTGGCCCATGAGGGGACGAGAAGAGGGCGGCGGTCCGCCAGGGCGAAGGCGGCGGGAGCATCGGGTCAGAGGCGAGGGCAGTGGCGAGGGAGGCGGGGAGGAGGAGGTCCAGCGGAGGTGACGGGCTCTGGCGGGGCTCAAGCAGCATGCCTGGGCGAGGAGGGCAGGCGGCCGGCGAGGGAGTCCCAGGCGGCGGCGGGCGCCAGGAGGAGGCGGGGGAAAGCGTCGGGGTTGGTTGCGGGAGCGGGCTAGGGAGAGGAGCGGTGGGGAGAAAGAAGGGTGGGGCGCGTCGTGGGGCAGGTGGGCCAGGGGGGGGTCGGGCCAGGGGGAAGAGAGAGAGAGGGGGGGTTGGCTGTGTGGGGTGATGTGGCAACTGGGGGTTGGCTGGAGGGAAAGGAGAGGGTGAGGTGGCGTCCGGTTATTGGGTGGGGTGAGGTGGAGGTAGGGTGGGTAGGTTAGATTGGGTGGTTTTAGGATTTTGGTGGACCGAATTTTGTACTGGGGGTGGCCGACTGGGTTGGATCGGCCCAGTTCGGCTGCCCCCTAAAAATAATTAACCAAATTATTTATTCCAGACGGGGCTTTTGCAAATCGTTGGCCAACAAAACAAAATAATCCGGAGACCCGGGTTTTGTGTTTGACAAAGACGGGGCGTTTAGAAAACAAAAATAGGTTTTTCCGAAAATAGTTTTATGCAAGCAAATGCAAGATGATGACGATGCTCAAATGCAATGTGGCATGATGACATGAGCATGCGGTCATGATGATGCAATGCACAAAAACAACGCGATTTTCTAGTAGTGGTTTTGCGGGATGCCACACATGGATGTGTCATACCAAAGTGGAATGGTTGCATCATGTCCTAGGTCACTTGGCTGGGCAATGCAAAGAGAGAAATCAAACTCTAGTTTGAAAGTCAAACGCCAATTTGAAAAAGTCAAATCCCAACATGGTTGCCTAGTGGAGGGAGGAAACGAATCCCACTTAGGGAATGAATCCTTCCCTCCCTTGCCGCCGGCCACAAGGAGGATTTAGGGGAGGACTCCCCTCCCCTCAAACCGCCTCTCCCTCTCATAAATAGAGGGGAGGGGGCGCCCCCTTTCCCCCCACTTGAAACCGTAGCCGCTGGCAACTTGCCCCTCTCAAGTCACCGCCGCCTAGAGCCCTCTAAATTTCCGCCTAGTTAACCCTAGCTGCCGGCCACCACCTCTAAACCCCTCGGCCCTATAAAACCTAGATCGCCGAGGCCCTCTTCTACTCCACCATACCTGCTCCGGCTTAGGCGAAGCCCTGCGGGATTTCCTCTCTACTTCCACCACAACGCCGTCGTGCTGCTGGAATCGCGAGGAGAGATCTACAACCTCCGCTGCCTGCTGGAACAAGGGAGAGGAAGGTCTTCATCGAGTACCGAATGTGTGATCGACCGCGGAAGTGCTGCTGGAACGCGGCGCCGAAAGGATCGTCTTTGTGATCTTGAGATCGGCAAGTGAACGACTACATCTCCCACGAGAATCCGATCTCGTTAACCGCTTTGGAATCTTCGAGGGTTAGTACTCTATCAACTCGTTCCCCCGATCTAGTAGATTAGATCTTGGCTTGTGTGTGTTCATGCAGTAGAATTTTTTTGTTTTCCATGCTAGGAACCCCTACAACCTTTACTTTCCTTACTGAACAAATATTTTTTCCTAATTATTTACAACACAATGATCACGTCCTCTAGAGATTTACTCTATATGAGGATGTCGTCAAAGAACACCAACAAAAAAATCTAAGGTACTTTCTGAAAATTGAATTCATCAAAGCCCGAAAGGTGGAAGGTGCCTTTGTGAGGACAAAACGCATGGCCAGAGAATCAAAATGGCCAATGTATGCAGTGAAAGATGTCTTGTGCGCATTAGCAGGCTTCATCTTGATATGATGGTAGCCTGACCACAAGTCTAGCTTAGTAAAAATAACTACTCCATGCAATTCATCTAACAAATCCTCTATCACCGATATTGGGAATTTGTATTTGGTTGTAAGAGCATCCAATCATCTATAGTCTATGCAAAGCCTCTATGAGCCATCATTTTTCCTTACAAGACTTGTTGGGGCTGCATAGGTACTATCACTTGCTTTTATATGTAGGTTTGATGGTGCTCGACGTGGCACTTTGTTGGTAACCCCAAGCGCGGGGTGTGAAGAGCAAAGCAACAAGTGTTCCCTCAGTTGAGACCGAGGTTATTGAACCAGAAGGAGGAAGGAAACGTCACACAGGTGTTGCAACCAATGTGGAGACCTGCACAACACAAACTCAAGACTTTTTCCCAATGAATCAGTGAGGTTGTCAAGCTCACCGATTTGCTGTAACAGAGGATTAAACGTATGGTGTGGAAGGAAATGGTGGTTTGCAGCAAGTAAACAAGTAATAGTGGAAGATGTATCAATGGTAAAGATTGGACCGGGGTCCATAGTTCACTAGAGGTTCTCTCCTTAGATAAACAACATGGCATGAAGGGTAAACAAATTACAGCAGGGCAATTGACAGGAACTGAGCAAGGCATAACAATGCAATTACTAGTTAGAAAGATCCTATGAGGTTGATTGGGCAATGCAACAAGATACATAGACCGCCATCCAACTGCATCTATGACTAGAAGTCCACCTTCAGGTTATCATCCGAACCCCCTCCAGTATTAAGTTGCAAGCAACAGACAACTTCTTTAAGCAAAGTGTGTAAGGTAAACAGTCCACATGTTCCTTGAACAAGGGACCGTTGTTTTCTCCCTAGTAGCAACAGAACATCTACAACCGAAGAGATTTATGTCACTTCCCTTGGAAACTAGAGGCATGAACCCACTATCGAGCATAAATACCCCCTCTTGGAGTCACTATCAACTACTTGGCCAAGATAGCTACTAACGATAGCATGCAAGATCACAAACAACATAGACATGATAGAATCATAATAAAGACAAAACCATTAATCAAACCAACATAATAATCTCAATATCCATCGGATCCCCGCAAACACAACATGCATGATTACAAATAGATTAGATCTTGATCATGAACGGAGCTCACAAGAACTATACATGAAAGCACAAAGGAGGAGATACAACCATCAAGCTACTACATGGACCCATAGTCCAAGGTGGAACTACTCACGTATCATACCGGAGAGAAGGCCTCCGGGATGATCTCCCCTCCGGCAGGGTGCTGGGAAGAACTTCAGATCCCCCCGATCTAAGGACGATGGTGGCGGCGGCTACAGACGATTTCGTGGATTTCTGATCGGGTGCTCAGGGTTTCGGCATCGGAGGCTTCTTATAGGCGAAGGGGGAGAACGAGGCAGCGGCCAGGGCCACCAAACCCTAGCCAGGCGTGGGGCTGGGCCCACCCACGCCTAGGGTGGGTCTGGCCCCCCTGGCTGGCCCCTCCGGCTCTCCCCTGGACTTCTTGTTCCCCACGGAAAGTAATTGACTTTGTCCTTTTTCCCTTCCAATTCTGAGAATATTTATTTACTAACTTTTCTCAAACTAAAAACAGCAGAAAACAGGCATCTGGCACTGTTGCAACTTGTTAATAGGTTAGTACCAGAAAACATGTAAAAAGCACCTCGAAGTGTAGACAAGTAAAGCAAAGTAGATACTAAACAAGCATGGAGCATCAAAAATTATAGATACGTTTCCAATGTATCAACATCCCCAAGCTTAACTCCTGCTCGTCCTCGAGTAGGTAAGTGATAAACAGAATAATTTTTGAGGTGCATGCACCCTCACAATAAAGATCCAACCATTTTAAAGCATTGAAAGCTAGGATCAAAGAACTCTAAACATGTGCATGAAAGATGGAGTTCTAACAGTAGGACATAGTAACTATGCATGCAACATGACAAGCTACAAACAAAGATCATGAATAATATGCAATGAAAAACGTTTGTTTGTTTCACATGCAGAAACCATAGCATAGTGGCAATCAGCTTGTCCCTCATAAATTAGCAAATAGATGCATAGGACACCTGCAAAGTTCACAAGGATAACTAGAAACAAGTGTTGGAGATATGCCCTAGAGGCAATAATAAATGTAGTTATTATTATATCTTTGTGTTTATGATAAATGTTTACATTCATGCTATAATAGTATTAACAAGGAAACATTGATACTTGTGTGTTTTGTAAACTTAATTTGAAGTCCCTAGTATAGCCTCTATACTTCACTAGCTTGTTGGTTGATTAATGATTGTGGTTTCCCTATCATGAACATTGAGATGTTATCAACAACAAGATCATATCGTTAGGAGAATGATATGGTGGACATACTCCTATAGATAAGCGTAGCATAAAGATCAAGTCATTTCATTAGTTCAATTGCTATATGCTTTCTGATACATAGTAACCTAATTCCTTCGACCATGAGATCATGCATATCACCTTTACCGGATGGATGCTTTGATGACATCAAACACCACACCGAATCGGGTGGCTATAAAGGTGGCATTAAGTGTTCGGAAAGTATTGGTTGAAACACATGGATCAAGAGGGATTTGTCCATCCACATGACGGATAGATATACTCTGGGCCCTCTCGGTGGAATGTCATCCAATTAGCTTGCAAGCATGTGACTTGGTCGCAAGGGATCACATATCACGGAACGAGAAAAGAGTACTTATCGAGAACGAGGTTGAACTAGGTATGCAGAGATACCGACGATCATAACCTCGGGTAAGTAACATATCGTGAGACAAAGGGAAATTGGTATCGTATGTAAGTGGTTCATTCGATCGCAAAGTAATCGAGAAATATGTGGAGCCATATGAATTTCAGATTCCTCTATTGGTTATTGTTCGGAGAAGTGTCTCGATCATGTCCGCATAATTCACGAACCGTAGGGAGACACACTTAAGGATTCGACGTTGTTTGAGTAGTTATGGTATTATGAGAAAGAGACCGAATGTTGTTCGAGTCTCGATGGGATCCGGATATCACGAGGTGATCCGGAATGGTCCGGAGAATAAGATTCATATAAGGAAAGTCCCGTTTGAGTTCGGGAATGATTCCGTGTTTTCATCGAATGTTCTAGAAGGTTCGGATTGTCCTAAGACCGGGGAAGGGTACATGAACGTGTCATTGCTCATTGAATGATTGCATCATGTACTAAGTGTTCTTGCTGTCCCAAATAAAGGATTAAATTGAATCCTAAAACAGAAAGTCAAATGTCCAGTTTGAAAGTCAAACCGCCAAAACAAGAAACTGTGGAAACAAGCAAGAGGAGTTGGAACCAACACGGAGGAGGAGTTGACCTCCAGCCGCGCCAGCCCTAGGCCGAGTTGGGAGGGACTCCTCCCTCCCTGGCGCGCCAAGGACCCTCCCATATAAGGAGGGGCAGGGCCTCCCATGGACACATAACTTTCTACTCTAGATCTCGGTTTAGAGCCGTTTTGGTTTAGAGCTTCTAATTGCTTTAGCCAGGTTTAGAGCCTTCTAATTGGTTTAGAGCCTTCTAATTGGTGTGTCTAATTACTAGACCACTAATAGCCTCTCATAAGCTCCACCATACTGACCGCTTAAGGCGAAGCCTCGGATCTCCCTCTACTTCCGTACCACGCCGTTGTCTTTAGGAATCGCGAGGAGAGTGCTACAACCTCCGCTGCCTGCTGGAACAAGGGAGAGGAAGGTCTTCGTCGAGTACCGAACGTGTGACCTACTGCGGGAGCGCTGCCGAAACGTGGCGCTGGAAGGATCGTCTACGCAATCTTGAGATCGGAAGTGTACGACTACATCACCCACGAGAATCCGCTCTCGTTAACCGCTTTGGAATCTTCGAGGGTAAGTTATTCCATCGACTCGTTGCTACAATCTAGTAGATAGATCTTGGCTTGTTTTTTTGTATGCGATAGAAAATTTTTGTTTTCCATGCTACGAACCCTCTGGGTATCGAGCCGTGTCTATATGTAGATCTGCAGACGAGTAGAACACAATGGTCAGGGCGTTGATGCTTTATTGTAGATTGCTTTTTGTGTACTTTGCATCTTGCGGTATGTTGGGATGAAGGCCCGGCTAATCTTACATGACATCGTTCATGAGACTTGCTCCACGCTTGACATGTAACTTGTATTGCATAAGTGGCTTTATGGGTGCATGTTTCTCCTAGCATAGTTAAGATCCAATTTACAACGGGTGATCCACAATGCTAGTATCAATGTTGTGGTTCTTGTTCGTAAGTTAGAACGACACTTATTGAAAGCCCCAAACCACGTAAAATATGCAAAGAAAGTAGAAGGCGTCTAACTTTGTTTTGCGGTGGTGTGATGTGATATGGCCATGATTGTGATTATATTTGATGTATGCAATGTTCCTTATTGTAAGTCGACAACCGCAGGAGCCATATGGTTGTCTTTAATTTATGTTAAGACCCGTGTCTATTCAAAGTAGTTGTAATAGTTGAAGCCGTGGGCGACAACCATGGAGAAGCGTCATTGACCTTGATGCAATGCCGGTGATGATGGAGATCATGTTCGTGCTTGAAGATGGAGATCGGAGGCACGAAGAAGAAAGGCCATATCATATCACATATATATTGAATTGCATGTGATGTTAATCCTTTATGCATCTTGTATTGCTTAGTAGACGACGGTAGCATTATAAGATGATCCCTCATGCACATCAATTTCAAATCATAAAGTGTTCACCCTTAGTTAGCACCGCTAAAAGCTTGTTGTTTCAAGCACCACGTGATGATCGGGTGATAGATTACGCAAGTGTATACAACGTGAGCAAGCCAGATTTGCTCATGCGAAACTAAGGTTTGATCTTGACGAGCCTAGCATGTATGCAGACATGGTCTCGAACACGGATTACCGAAAGGTAAAGCATGAATCGTATAGTAGATATGATGAACATGATGATTGTTCGCCATTGAAACTATATCAACTCTCGTGATGATCGGTGTTGATGTAGTGGATTTGGTTCGTGTGATCACTAAAACAATGTGAGGGATGTTGTTTTGAGTGGAGTTCACCTAGTTTAATTTCATTAATTAATTTGAACTCAATTTGTCATAAACTTAGTCTAAACTATTGCAAATATGTTGTAGATCAATGGCAGCCTACCATCAATTTTAATGCTCCTAGAGAAAGAAAAGTTGAAAAACAATGGAAGCAACTTCATGATTGGTTCCGCAATTTGAGGATTGTCCTCAGCTGGTAATTTGACCTATGTGCTGGATGCACATTTGGGTGACTCCACTGCAGTGATGCTTCCGATGAAGTAAAGAATGTTTACCTTGCTCGGAAGAATCGGTACTCCATAGTTCAGTGCTATCTTGTATGGTTTAGAATCGGAGCTTCAGAAAAGGTTTGAAGAGTCAGACCCATATGATATTGTCGAGGATCTCAAATTGATTTTTGAGACTCATGCGGCAATTGAAAGCTATGAGGCTTCTGAAAAGTTCTTTAACTACAAGATGGAAGAGGGCAGCTCCGTCAGTGAGCATGTGCTTAAGATGTCTGGGCACGCAAACAAACTTCAAAGCTTGGGTATAGTGATTCCTAATGCTTTGGGGATTTACCGTGTCCTCCAATCACTACCACCAAGTTACAAGAACTTTGTGATGAACTACAACATGCAGAACATGAACAAGACGTTGCCAGAACTCTTTGCCATGTTGAAATCTGCAGAAGTGGAGATCAAGAAAGAGCACCAAGTGTTGTTGGTCAATAAGACCACCAAATTCAAGAAAGGCAAGTCTAAGCAAAAGGGACACTTCAAGAAGGGTGGTAAGAAAGCTACCACGCCGACGAAGAAGACCAGGGCTGGACCTAAGCCTGATACTGAGTGCTTTTACTGCAAGGGAGAAGGTCACTGGAAGCGGAATTGCCCAAAGTACTTGGCGGATCGAAGAACGGCAACATCAAGAAGAAAGGTATATCCGATATACATGTTATTGATGTGTATCTCACTAGTACTCGTAGTAGTGCACGGTATTTGATAATCGGTTCGGTTGCTCATATTTGTAACTCAAACAAGGTCTGCAGAATAAACGGAAGCTAGCGAAGAACGAGGTGACGGCGCGCTGGGAAACGGATCAAAGGTTGATGTGATCGCGGTCGACGCTACCCTTCATCTACCATCGGGATTAGTTTTATACTTAAATAATTGTTATTTGGTGCTGCGTTGAGCATGAACATTATATCGGATCTTGTTTATTGTAGACGGTTACTTGTTTAAATCTGAGAATAATGGTTGTTCTATTTATATGAGTAATATGTTTTATGCACATGCACCTTTGATAGATGGTCTATTCTTATTGAATCTCGATAGTGGAAATACACATATCAACAACATTGAGGCTAAACGTTTGAAATCAGCGATAATTCGACCTATATGTGGCAATCGCTGCCTTGGTCACATCGGAGTGAAACGATGAAGAAACTCCATTCCGATGGACTTCTTGAATCACTTGATTTTGAATCACTTGAAAGATGCGAAGCATGTCCGATGGGAAAAATGACTAAGACTCCATTTTCGGTGGTATGATGGAGCGAAGCTACGGACTTATTGGAAATCATACATACCGATGTGTGTGGGCCAATGAGTGTAGCGTCATGTGGTTATCGTTATGTTCTTACCTTCACGGATGACTTGAGTAGATATGGATATATCTATTTCATGAAACATAAGTCCGAAACTTTCGAGAAGTTTAAGGAGTTTCAAAGTGAGGTAGAGAATCAAAGTAACAAGAAGATTAAATTTCTACGTTCTGATCGTGGAGGTGAATATCTAAGTTACGAGTTTGGCGAGCATTTAAAGAAGTGCGGAATACTTTCACAATTGACACCACCGGGAACACCACAGCGTAATGGTGTGTCCGAACGTCGTAATCGAACTCTCTTAGATATGGTTCGTTCTATGATGTCACTTACCGCTATCATTTTGGGGTTATGCATTAGAAACAGCCGCATTCACTTTAAATAGGGCACCGTCTAAATCCGTTGAAACGACACCGTATGAATTATGGTTTGGGAAGAAACCTAAATTGTCGTTCCTTAAAGTTTGGGGATGCGAAGCCTATGTAAAGAAGTTACAACGGACAAGCTTGAACCCAAAGCGAAAATGCGTCTTCATAGGATACCAAGGAAACTATTGGGTATACCTTCTATCATAGATCCGAAGACAAAACATTCGTTGCTAAGAATGGATCCTTTCTAGAGAAGTAATTTCTCTCAAAGAAGTGATTGGAAGGAAAGTAGAACTCGACGAGGTTGTTGAACCTTCTCTCGAATTGTGAGTAGCGCAAAGACCGAAGAAGTTCCCGTGGTGCCCGCACCAATAAGGGAGGAAGCTAATGATGATGATCATGAAACTTGGTTGAAGTTGCTACAGAGCCGGAGGTCAACGAGAACTCGTACCACTCCATTGGTATGATTCCGTTATGAATGTCATGGTGGACAACACCAATGACCCCGAGACATATGAGGAAGCGATGATGAGCCCAGATTCCAATAAATGGCAAGAAGCCATGAAATCCGAGATTGGATCCATGTACGAAAACCAAGTATGGACTTTGGTGGACTTACGGATGGCGGAAGGCTGTCGAGAACAAATGGATTTTCAAGAAGAAAACAGATGCTGATGGTAATGTTATCGTATAAAGCTCGACTTGTCGCAAAAGGGTTTCGACAAATTCAAGGAGTTGACTACGATGAGACTTTCTCACCATGGCGAAGCTAAAGTCTGTGAGGATTATGTTAGCAATCGCTGCATATTATGATTATGAGATATGGCGATGGATGTCAAAACAGCATTCCTCAATGGAGACATTGATGAAGAGTTGTATATGATGCAACCCAAAGGTTTTGTCGATCCTATAGATGCTAACAAGGTATGAAAACTTCAACGGTCCATCTATGGATTGAAGCAAGCATCCGAAGTTGGAATCAACGTTTTGATAAGGTAATCAAAGTTTTGGTTTTATACAAACTTATGGAGAAGCTTGTATTTACAAGAAAGTGAGTGGGAGCTCAGTAGCATTCTTAATACTATGTGGATGACATATTGTTGATTGGGAATGATGTAGACCTTCTTAATAGTGTCAAGGAATATTTGAATAATAGTTTTTCAATGAAGGATCTTGGCGCAGCTTACATATTAGGCATAAAGATTTATAGAGATAGATCAAACGCCAAATATCATTGTCACAGAGTACATATTTGGACAAAGTTCTAAAGAGATTTGGAATGGAAGAAAGCAAGAAAGGGTTCTTGCCCATGTTGCTCAATACGACCTTGAGTAAAACTCAAAGTCCGACATCGCGTAAGATAGAGAAAGGATGAGTAAGACTCCTATGCCTCAGCCATAGGATCTCTAATGTATGCCATGCTATGTACTAGACCCGACATTGCATATCCGTTAGTTTAACTAGCAGATATCAAAGTGATCCAGAGTGGATCATTGGACAATGATCAAAAACATCCTTAAGTACTTGAGAAGAACTAAGGATATGGTTCTTTCTTATGGAGGTGATGAACAGCTCATTGTTAATGGTTACACCGATGCTAGTTGGAACACCGATCCGGATGATTCTAAATCACAATCCGGATACGTATTTATTTTGAATGGTGCAGCAGTTAGCTGGAGGAGTGCAAAGCAAAGCGTTGTGGCGAGATCTTCAACTGAATCGGAATACATGGCTGCTTCGGAGGCTTCACAAGAAGCGATATGGATGAAAGAGTTCATTACAGATCTGGGTGTGGTTCCTAGTGCGCTGGACCCAATGTCTATCTTATGTGATAACATGGGCGCCATAGCCAATGCGCAAGAACCAAGGTCACACAAGAAGCTGAAGCATATCAAGCTGCGTTTTCACGCTATTCGAGAACATATCCAGGATGGGGATATAAAGATTTGCAAAGTACACACAGATCTGAATGTGGCGGATCCGTTGACTAAACCTCTCCCGAGGGCAAAACATGACCAACACCAAACTGCCATGGGTGTTCGGTATATTACCATGTAATCTAGATTAGATGACTCTAGTGCAAGTGGGAGACTGTTGGAGATATGCCCTAGAGGCAATAATAAATGTAGTTATTATTATATCTTTGTGTTTATGATAAATGTTTACATTCATGCTATAATAGTATTAACAAGGAAACATTGATACTTGTGTGTTTTGTAAACTTAATTTGAAGTCCCTAGTATAGCCTCTATACTTCACTAGCTTGTTGGTTGATTAATGATTGTGGTTTCCCTATCATGAACATTGAGATGTTATCAACAACAAGATCATATCGTTAGGAGAATGATATGGTGGACATACTCCTATAGATAAGCGTAGCATAAAGATCAAGTCATTTCATTAGTTCAATTGCTATATGCTTCGATACATAGTAACCTAATTCCTTCGACCATGAGATCATGCATATCACCTTTACCGGATGGATGCTTTGATGACATCAAACACCACACCGTAATCGGGTGGCTATAAAGGTGGCATTAAGTGTTCGGAAAGTATTGGTTGAAACACATGGATCAAGAGTGGGATTTGTCCATCCACATGACGGATAGATATACTCGGCCCTCTCGGTGGAATGTCATCCAATTAGCTTGCAAGCATGTGACTTGGTCACAAGGGATCACATATCACGAACGAGAAAAGAGTACTTATCGATGTGAGGTTGAACTAGGTATGCAGAGATACCGCGATCATAACCTCGGGTAAGTAACATATCGTGAGACAAAGGGAAATTGGTATCGTATGTAAGTGGTTCATTCGATCGCAAAGTAATCGTAGAAATATGTGGGAGCCATATGAATTTCCAGATTCCTCTATTGGTTATTGTTCGAGAAGTGTCTCGATCATGTCCGCATAATTCACGAACCGTAGGGAGACACACTTAAGGATTGACGTTGTTTGAGTAGTTATGGTATTATGAGAAAGAGACTGAATGTTGTTCGAGTCTCGGATGGGATCCGGATATCACGAGGTGATCCGGAATGGTCCGGAGAATAAGATTCATATAAGGAAAGTCCGTTTGGAGTTCGGGAATGATTCCGTGTTTTCATCGGAATGTTCTAGAAGGTTCGGATTGTCCCAAGACCCGGGGAAGGGTACATGAATGTGTCATTGCTCATTGAATGATTGCATCATGTACTAAGTGTTCTTGCTGTCCCAAATAAAGGATTAAATTGAATCCTAAAAGAAAAGTCAAATGTCCGGTTTGAAAGTCAAACCGCCAAAACAAGAAACGTGGGAAACAAGCAAGAGGAGTTGGAACCAACTGAGGAGGAGTTGGACCTCCAGCCGGGCGCCGACCCTAGGCCGAGTTGGGGAGGGACTCCTCCCTCCTGGCCAAGGACCCCCTCCCATATAAGGAGGCAGGGCTCCTCCATGGACACATAACTTTCTACTCTAGATCTCGGTTTAGAGCCGTTTTGGTTTAGAGCTTCTAATTGCTTTAGCCAGTTTAGAGCCTTCTAATTGGTTTAGAGCCTTCTAATTGGTGTGTCTAATTACTAGACCACTAATATCCTCTCTCATAAGCTCCACCATACTGCACCGCTTAAGCGAAGCCTCAGGATCTCCCTCTACTTCCGGTACCACGCCGTTGTCTTTGCCGAATCGCGAGGAGAGTGCTACAACCTCCATTGCCTTGGAACAAGGGAGAGGAAGGTCTTCCGAGTATAACGATGTGACCGATCGGGAGCGCTGCCGAACGTATACCGGAAGGATCGTCTACACGATCTTGAGATAGGGAAGAGTACGACTATATCACCCACGAGAATCCGCTCTCGTTAAACGCTTTGGAATCTTCGAGGGTAAGTTATACCATCGACTCGTTGCTACAATCTAGTAGATAGATCTTGGCTTGTTTGTTTGTATGCGATAGAAAATTTTTGTTTTCCATGCTACGAACCCCTACAACAAGTAGCACAAGATCAAGTAATAACACAATATGCATCAATTAATAAGCTTTGGAACACTGCACACAGAATGACAACTATGCTCTCTTAATGGTGCCTAAAGGTAGAAGGTGGAGACTCAATAGTGGTGAAAGAAAGGCCTATTTGTAAAGGAAGCAGGGATTACAAGTTTCAAAAAGAGCTTCCAAAAATTATGGTACTTGTTAGCTTTTAGCCCTCATTGCCCGTATCATAAGCATTTTGAAGTGGTTAAGTTTGAAGTGGCAAAGCTGGACTATATGCTTGACGAAGTATAAGTTGGCACTCTCAAGTCCCTTGAATACGAGGGCCACACCTCATGCATACTCAACTTTGGGTCCAGGTAAGTTCTTGTCACTCTAAGTATTTGCATATCATTGAGAACCGCCAATGGGGTACCCCTTGCACATCGTACAGGAGGTTTCCCATAACCAAAATGACAAGGAAAGCAGACAATGAGAATCTCAGCAATCTTCTTATGTACCATATGTATAGCTTTTTATTGAGGATGCTTCATAGATAGCTAATTATGGTGATGCTGCAAGTTTCCACCATGATTAGGCATGGCTTAGGCTAGCGGCCCAGGCGTTTCTCTAACACAAGATACAAACTCCATGGACTTACAAGTTCCCTCTTTATTTCACACCGGTGACATCCATAGACAAAAGAACATGATATCAACTGAGTACAACAAGGTACAAGTGCAATGTTGAAAACGTTCCTCATGACAGCATGGTTCTGCTAATTCCAACATATAAGTGCAAGCATATACAACAAAGTTGTCACAATGGTTCAAGTTTATTAGGGGAAAATAATAAAGTATGCCATCAAGTTCGTGAGGGCTTTAATCACTAAGTTTTCACATAACAAAATAGTTTTTAATTGGAAGATAGTTGGAAACAAGAATATACTTGGAATGGTGTAACACACCATGCATAGGAATTTATAGTGGACACTTTGGAATAACTTGGTTTCTTGGGAGTTGTAGGCATGAGTAGAACTTACTCATATAAGTGGAGGCTAGCAAAAGACTAGGAGCAACCAACTAAGAGAGCAATAATGGTCATAATCATGCAGTGCAACAAAGCATACTTATCAAAGCAAAGAGTGGTACTACAAGTCAAGGACTAAATGATCATATAGTATAATGGTGACTTGTGAGAGTCATAACATGGTGTAAGCATGTGCCAAGTCAAACCAAGCAAAGCATCAAAGGAGAATACCACAATACTATGCTTTTGCATGCTAAAACAACGCATAATTTGTTCAAGGCACACTAAGCAATCCCAATTGTTTGAAACAAGACAACAGAAATAATCACTAAGCATAAGGTCAAAACAACACCTAGCATGTCATGCTAAAGTCTAAGTCATAGTCAATGCAAACTCCTCTTGCACTTCAAGTAAGAACTTACTACTCATTTCCAACACCAAGCAAACTTATTTGCAAAACAACACAGCGAGGACGGGGGTCCAAACTACTCAAGAAAACTAAACAAACTAAGCAAAGAAAACAAAAACTAAGACGCTTCAAGAACAACACAACTGTGCATGAAACAATAAAAACAAAGTGTTTACACAGACTTAGGCTTTTTATTGATGAAGAAGGGGATGCCTTAGGCATCCCCAAGCTTTGACGCTTTTACCTATTGGATATTTATTGGGGTGACACCATGGTGGCATCCCCAAGCTTGAGCTATTGTCCATTCTTCATCTCATTGCATCATTCCTTCTCTACACCTAAAATTTTCCTTCATACAAAACTTCACACAATCTTCATTAGCAACATTAGTGTATTCAAAAGATATTAGACCACTGGCAAAGCTTTGGAACAGCAAGGATTTTCACTAAAAGCATAATCTACTGTATTAACTCCTTCAAAAAGCTCAATTTACCTGAAGAGAACTCAAAAATGAATCAATAAGAAGCAAATGCAAATAATGGCAGAAATCTGTCAAAACAGACCAGCAGGTAGAAACCAATTTTTTCGAACATCTTCTGTTGCTTAAATCAAAAAGTGTTGAACTAACGAAAGTTAGCTAACATACTGGGGGATTTATTCGTAAATTTTGAGCTCAATCCGAGTTACGAAGCCTCCTCAAGAATATTTTTAGTGGAGGATAGAAATCTGTTTCGGGACAGCAACTCCTCAAATCTTACTTCCCTCTCATTAGAGGTCATTTTTGGAAAAAAAGCAAACAAAAAGGATAAGGAGAGGTCATTACTGAATTAATAACTTTCAAGACTTAAGGAAACTCTTGGGTTATCTCCCAACAAGTACTTTTCTTTAACGTCTTTAAGTTAGACACAAGAAGCAAGAAGAATCAAGTATTTTGAAATGAAGAATTGCCCTTCTTGTTCCTTCCTTTCTTATCTTTCTTTTTCTCTTTAGGGAAGATATGATTACTTACCGGAGGAGAAAAGTGCATAATGCCTTTCCCCACATCTATCACTGTCCCAAGGTGTTTCAGTAGAGATCTTCCAAGTGTGATATGTCCCTTGCCTACACATTAAATACAAGATAATCAGTAGTCACCATTTTCCCTGAGATTTTTGTGAACACACCTTCAGCTATTCCAATGGGTGATATAGTGGCATTCTTGGCAAGAGAGATTTCCTCTCCTCCTTTAATAAGCACCCAAAGACTCAAGGAATCAAAAATATCTTTAGGCATGAGACAAAATTCAGACATGATATCACAGGGAGCATCAAAAAGTGTAGTGTTTATTGACACTTTGATTGTGGGAAACCACTTTGAAGGCCTATAATTTATGGGAACATAATCATGGTAAGCCCTAAGCGTGTGATAGCAACTATTTATAGAAGCAATACCAGTCTCAAGAGTGTTCAACCTAGCAAAAATATTTGTGAAAGAGGAATCTGACTTGCCAGGTGTACCATAGATCATGATTAATTTCCTTATGGCATCAAAAGCTTCATCCTCGGTACAAAGCAAAACAATCTTTTTCAGCCACAACATCCAAAGCATATCTATAACGAAGAGCAATACCGCGGTAGAAACTATCAACAACCAAGCTGAGGCTTACCTCAGGCTCGGTTTCCCTCTGGAAAGCAGAGATTCTGGACCAAGCTTCCTTAAATTTTTTTTTTCACTTTTTTGCTTAAAAGTGGCGATTTCTACCATAGAGGAAATAAAGGTTGATCCAAAACCCGACATGGCAGCAACTAGAGCAAGAACTATTTTTTTTTTGTTTTTGAATAAAGCAAGCAAACAAAACTAGACTATTTTTTTAGGTTTTTTGGAAAGAGGAAAACAAAACCAAACAAAAGAAACAAATCAAACTAAAAACAAAGTAAAGAGAAATGAAGTGAAGGACTCCCCTTGTGAAGACGTCCTTAGCCTCCCCGGCAACGGCGCCAGAAAGACTTGATGGTGCTCGATGTGGCACTTTGTTGGTAACCCCAAGCGCAGGGTGTGAAGAGCACAGCATCAAGTTTTCCCTCAGTTGAGACCGAGCTTATCGAACCAGAAGGAGGAAGGAAACGTCACACAGGTGTTGCAACCAATGTGGATACCTGCACAACACAAACTCAAGACTTTGTCCCAACGAATCAGTGAGGTTGTCAATCTCACCGGTTTGCTGTAATAAAGGATTAAATGTATGGTGTGGAAGGTAATGGTGGTTTGCAGCAAGTAAACAAGTAACAGCGGAAGATGTATCAATTGTAAAGATTGGACCAGGGTCCATAGTTCACTAGAGGTGCTCTCCTTAGATAAACAACATGGCATGAAGGGTAAAAAAATTACAGAAGGGCAATTGTCAGGAACTGAGCAAGGCATAACAATGCAATTACTAGTCAGAACTATCCTATGAGGTTGATTGGGAAATACAACAAGATACATAGACCGCCATCCAACTACATCTATACTAGAAGTCCACCTTCAGGTTATCATCCGAACCCCCTCCAGTATTAAGTTGCAAGCAACAGACAACTGCTTTAAGCAAAGTGTGTAAGGTAAAAAGTCCACATGTTCCATGAACAAGGGACCGTTGTTTTCTCCCTAGTAGCAACAGCACATCTACAACCGAAGATATTTCTGTCAATTCCCTTGGAAACTAGAGGCATGAACCCACTATCGAGCATAAATACCCCCTCTTGGAGTCACTAGCAACTACTTAGCCAAGATAGCTACTAACAACGGATAGCATGCAAGATCACAAACAACACAGACATGATAGAATCATAAATATAAAACCATTAATCAAACCAACATAATAATCTTAATATCCATCGGATCCCTGCAAAACAACATGCATGATTACAAATAGATTAGATCTTGATCATGAACGGAGCTCACAAGATATATACATGAAAGCACAAAGGAGGAGATACAACCATCTAGCTACTACATGGACCCATAGTCCAAGGTGGAACTACTCACGCATCATACCGGAGAGAAGGCCTTCGGTATGATGTTCCCTCCGGTAGGGTGCCAGGAAGAACTTCAGATCCCCCCTGATCTAGGGACGATGGTGGCGGCGGCTACAAACGGTTTCGTGGATTTCTGATCGGGTGCTCAGGGTTTCTGCATCGGGGGCTTCTTATAGGCGAAGGGGGAGATCGAGGCGGCGGCTAGGGCCACCAAACCCTAGCCAAGCGCGGGGTTAGGCCCACCCGTGCCTAGGGTGGGTCTGGCCCCCTAGCTTGCCCCTCCGGCTCTCCTCTGGACTTCTTGTTTCCCACGGAAAGTAATTGACTTTGTCCTTTGTCCCGTCCAATTTCGAGAATATTTCTTTACTAACTTTTCTGAAACCAAAAACAGCAGAAAAGCATCCGCCTTTGTTTCAACTTGTTAATAGGTTAGTACCAGAAACATGTAAAAAGCACCTCAAAGTATGGACAAGTAAGGCAAAGTAGATACTAAACAAGCATGGAGCATCAAAATTATAGATACGCCTAACGTATCAAGGTTCACTAAGCTTTAGAGTGAATCTACACACTAAAAAAGTCTAGATACATTTTCTTCAGACCTAAAACATCTTATATTTTAAAACGGGGAGTATTAAATAGTAGAAAAGTCAAATATAGTCTATATATGAACTTGCCACATATGAGTGTTCAGTCACAAACTTGTGAAAGCAAAGCAGGCTAGAAACAGCTTCCTAGAGTCACCCTCCGTTGTCGTCACGGTGCCTACCCGTCGCCACTCCCTAGTGTCCACCAACCTCCGTGCCCCTAGGAGATCACGCGCCGTCCTATCACATGCCACTGTGCCCCTAGGAGCTCCTTACGCCGCCCAATCCCGCGCCACTGCCTCCCTCGAAGCTTTGTCGACCGCTCTATCCCATGCTGACGCGTCCCTAGGAGCTCTGTTGCGCCCAGACCAAGGGAGGATCTAACCCGATGCACCTCCCTGCTTACCGAAGCCGCCCCAACCCCAAGACCTTTACCGTCCACAGGCGGAATCTTTGCTTTGCTCGTGGAATTTCTCCTACTTCTCCTCTCGGCAGGTGGCCACTGGTCCATGAAATCGCATGTGTTCCTTCCAGGATTTCTGATGCTGCCGCCACTAGTCGCGGTAGTGCCCCGAGCCTTTGATTCAGAGAAGGCTTTTATATGGCACCGCCAAAATTTGTCAACGGGCTACCGTCGTTGATCGTCTGTCGCTGGCAACATGTTCGATATAATGCCTTTTTTCAAAATGGGGGAGCGAAGCCTCTGCATCAGCGATTCACATAGCCTTTATTCATTATTAGAACCACAATGTTTGGCAAAGGCCATTACAAAGATCATATAAACGGCTCCTTGAAACAAAACACCGAGCAAAACGATAACCATATCGTCATCTCCCCAATGAGATATAGCAAACACCTAGCTACCTCTTTCGATCCCGCCACGGTCACTCGTACCATTGCCACTCGCCAAGAGAAGTGTCTGGTAGCGGCTTGAACTCAGGCAAAAGGGGCCCTAGAACCACATAGCCTATCCATGAAACGACTCCCAAGCACATGCTCCGGATGTCGTCGTCTTCACTATCTTCCGCCAAACTGTCATCAGCATGCAGATCAATGTGCAGAATCTAGCAACACCAACCACCAACACCACCGCAGTTCCAAGTACCACCACCTCTCCACGCGCTAGCCACTCCACCTCTCTTGCCTCTTCCATCCAGTGATGCTCCCAAGAGAAAACGCGACACCGTAGTGCCGCCATCGCCCGATCCGGAAGCCAGATCCTAGGGTTTCCCCCGGAGCAGCACGAGTGGGTCGACAATAGTCGCATGACGACGCCTTCATCAAGGTAACGGCGTAAACACGTCGCCATCGTCCGCCAAGACTAAAGTCGGCTTGGTTTTCATCGGCGACTATGACTCCCCGTCTCGCTGCCGGGACTAGAAGGCGAATCGAGATCCATTCCTCTAGCCGCAATCCACGGCTGGCCACTTCCGGCGAAGGAAACGACCACCACCGCCAAACCCAGGGTCGCCGCCCCGGGCCTCCTCATGTTGCGGAGCCGAAGCCAAGTCCTCCTCCACAGCGCCGTCGCCGGTTTGACGAATATGACGAAATCTGGCCAGTCCCCATCGGGTCCGCCAACTTCACCGTGTCGGCCAAGGACGGCCACGACAGGATCGAGGCTGCCGCCGTTCGTCCGACCCCATGACCAAGGAGCTTCAAGACGAGCCATCGCACACCATTGATCCACAGGCCGGCGCCGGCGCCGCTGCCGAGCTTTTGTTTTATGCGCCGGGCGGCGGCGGAGGGGATGGGGAGGCGAGGGAGGGGGGCTGGCGTGGGGTGGGGGTGGGAGGGGGGGAGGCGGCATCCCGATGCGGCGAAGGCGGTGCCACACGGGGATGTATTTATTTGTGAATTATCACTTATTGGAGAAGTCGTTCGATATAATACCTAGCTCACATGATGAACAAATTGTTGGAACACCCCCTGCCGACTGACCGGTCCCGGGGCTGTTCCACGTCGAAGGAGAAAATTAGGAGAAGGCACACACAGTACAAGTAGATGAAACAGGGAACTTTTATTGATATCTCTCTCGGTAACCCACGTACAAAGGTTGTTCCTCTATTTATAGACAAAAGGGGGATACGATACCCACATGGGCCAACCCTAGCCTGGTAGAGGCCACACCGAATGGGCCTCTACCGGCCCGGTTTCCCAACACTCCCCCTGGGTATCTTATCTGTATAACCATGGCTTAAAACTCCGAAAAACCCAGTGGGAAAATATGGAGAAATGCACACGGTATACTTCTTGCTATGTTGCACGAATTGCCTCATTAAAAACCTCATGTGAGAAACTTCATAAAAACTCACTAAGGAAAAAAGAGTACAATTCACTTAACTATAAAGTTAAGTACTCAATCATCGGGATCAAGATTTCAGCGATGAGTTTGTGAAGATTCTCCCCCTGAACCTTGCATCTCCCTAAGTCTCATCATGCCGATCCCTCGGACACATCTCTCGAAAGAAGATGCCGGCAATGATTTAGTGAACAAATCACGAGATTTTCACACGACTTAGTATGCAAGACTTTCACTTCGTTCATCTTTTGCAACTCATGTGCATAGAAGAACTTGGGGTTTATATGCTTTGTGAGATTGCTCTTCACGTAACTCCGTCGGACTTGTGCAACACAAGCGGCATTATCTTCATAGATAATTGTTGGGGTTTTATGGTATTGATCCACATGACGCCCGGATGTGATGACTACGTCGAAGCCATACACATTCTCGTGATGCTTCATATAATGCTATGATTTCGAGTGGTTCGTCAAGTCGACACAAGAGTTTGCTTAGACGATTTTCAGGAAATAGCTGTTCCACCACAAAGGAAAACATATCCAGTCTGCGACTTGGATGTATGCGGGTCCGAAAGGTACCCAACATCTGCATAGCCTACAACAGATAGGTCTTGGTTCTTTTGGTAAAACAAGCCAAGGTCCTTTGTCCCTTGTATGTACCTAAAGATGTCTTTAACGCCTTTCCAATGCCTCTTGGTAGGCTCAGAATCGTACTTGCAAGCAAATTGACGCGAATGCAATATCCGACCGTGTACAATTTGCGAGGTACATAAGTCATAACTGCACTTAAGGGGAATTCGGTCCCGAATTTCCTCCCCTCTTCTTTAGGCCTGAACGGGTCCTTGTCTTGTTGCAAAGATCTTCCACCATCGGGTCTTAGAAGGATATGCCTTTTCAAACCCAAATCGTTCCAACACCTTCGGGTGTAGGCCATTGGTGAACTAGAATCCCAGCGGGGAATGCTCAAGTTGCGCATCGAGGCGTAACTTGGTTTTGCCTAAGTCTTTCATCTAATTCCGACATCGTAGGAACTCGCTTCCTCAATATCGTCGTGTACCGATTATATTCAAATCGTCCACATACACCGAGATAATACGTAAACCATCCCAGGATCTTCGTATAAAAACACATGGGCAATCTTCATTGCTCGTAGCCCTTCTCATGAAGGAAATCGCTTAAACGATTATACCACATCCTACACTGTTTTAGTCCATACAATGACTTCTTAAGTGAACAACGTATAAGCTCCTGTTGCTCTATCCTGGTTCGGACAGGATACCTTCGGTACTTTCATGTATATGTCCGAATCCAAGTTACCATATAGGTAAGCGGTGACAACATCCATTAGTTTCATTTTAAGTCCATGTTTACTGCCATTGAGATCAAGTATCTAAAGGTAATTCCATCCATGATCGGGGAGTAAGTTTCCTCAAAGTCGACACACGGTCGCCGAGTGAAACCTTGAGCAACGAGCCTTGCTTTGTACCTTACTACTTCATTATTCTCGTTTCTCTTCGAACAAAAACCCATTTATGGCCAACAGGCGAATATGGGGAGGAGTTAGATAAACAGGTCCAAATACCTCTCTTTTGTTTAACGATAATAATTCAGCGGTAATTGCCTTCGCCAATCTTTCCAATCCGACCTTTTCTTGCAATCAGCGTGTTAGGCTCGTGGTCAAGATCTATGATTGAGGCAATTTTCTTGGCAAAATTAACGTCGACATTTGCCATGGCTCGGTTGTATGACTCGCCGAATTAACATAGTTAATGGCCATTTCGTCATGGAGTGCATCAGCACATCCTCTTGCTCCACCGGATTTCCCAATCCAGAGCTAGGTCCTTAGCTTTCCCGCTCGATGTGTGCGCACACAACTTCGGGTATTTCCGATATAGGAAAGTTCAAGTCCGAATTCGTGCCTTGAAATATCCGTACTCGTGCTGTCTCATGGCTCCCCTCAACAGGTAGTCTGTAATAAATCTCTCTTATCCTTTTTCTTGGGCGTCCCGGTACTTGGGATTTGAGAAACCGAATCGCGTCCTCTTAGGCCTTGGAGCAGAGCGGGTATACCATCATTTTCTTTGGTATTTCAACCCTTTCCGGTGCATTGCGCATGCACATGCGACTTTGTTACAGTCTTTAAATCACTAAAATGATCGGGCGTTGATTCGCTAGGGAGTGCAAATCTAGTATCTTTTGGACTTCTCTATTAGTCTCAACGCGCTGGTCATGGCGTGGATCCCGTGGCTTTCCACGTGATTTCTCGACTTTTGTCATCCAGGGTTGATGACCTCCCCAAAGTCGGGAAAAGATCCTCGTCAAAAATGCAACAAGAACGGCCGTGTGGTGATCCACTGTCAAGGGTCCAAGAACCTGATTATGGACATCCTCATAACCAACGTATATCCCGACTTACGGGCGGTCCCATTGCTGATCGCTGGGGTGGTGGTATAGGTACATACAGCGGCAGAACCTCGAGGTGGGAAATTTTCGGTGCCGACCCTGCGCAAGTTGGATGGGAGAGTGGATGTTGTAGGCCGATGGTCGAAAGTTGATGAGATTAGCGGCGTAACACCGTGTCCCCAACATGTAGTTGGTAAATTACAACCACGAAGGAGTGGTGCGGCAATGAATTTAATCCTTTTAATCAATGCCTCCGCGAGTCCATTTTGAGTGTGGACATGCGGTACGGAGTGCTCAAGTTTGATTCCAGTTGCCATGCAATAATCATCGAATGCCTTTGAAGTAAATTCTCCGGCATTGTCCATTCGAATAGACTTTAAACGATAATCAGGGAATTTATTCCTTATTTGTATGATCTGGGAGATCAACTTTGCAAAAGCATGGTTCCGTGTTGACAGCAGGCAAACATTGGACCATTTAGAGGAAGCATCGATGAGCACCATGAAGTACCGAAACGGCCCTGAGAGGGGCTGAATTGGACCACATATATCCCCTTGAATGCGTTCCAAGAACGCGGGGAGTTCATCCTTCACCTTTAGAGGGGACGGTTTAATGATCAATTTCCCCGTAGCGCATGCGGAGCACACGAAATCATCGGGATTCGGGAAATTTTTCACATTAACATTATGACCGTTCGAGTTGTTAATTATATTTCTCATCATCCTAAGACCGGGGTGGCCTAACCTATCATGCCAAAGGCAGAATAGTTCGGAGCTTCTAAAGACAGTCTTAAGGGTAGTGTAAATAGGTGGTGCTACTATCTTAGTGTAGTACAGCCCAGTAGCTAATGAAGGGAGTCTTTCGACAACATGTTTACCATTTTCGTCGCGCTTGGTAATGAGTAGGAACTCCTTTCCATTCTCATCATCATCGGTTTCGACATGGAAACCATTTGCGTGGATGTCTCTAAAACTTAAGAGAGTACGAGTCGACTCCGGATACAACAATGCATCTTCAATGATCAGAGTTGTTTTGTTTGGGAGTATGATAGTTGCTCTTCCGGAGCCAACTACATTCGGACCGCAGCCGGCGATCGTCATTATGTTACCAGGGTTTTTGGTAATTGACTCAAAATACTTTGTTTCTCTCAAGATGGTATTGGTGGTGCCGCTATCAGCAAGGCACATTTCCTCCATTTGGGCGCCACACGCGTTCTAAAATATAGTGCCTAATTAATATAATGGAGCGAGGAAGATGCTACATCAAGTAAGTAAAACACAGAAGCATTTCAGAACATCACATAATCAAATAATGGAATAAATGAATAAATGTCATCCAATCGCCAGAAACAAATAAATGTTATGCTCTCATAGAGCTTACAACCATATCGAGTAATTGTATCTAATTATTGCGGAAAAGGAATCATCACAACAAAATGGAGCTCAGGTGGATTCTGCGAGGAAATCACCAAGCTCAGCGATATCTCAAGGTCGGTGGGGGCTCTGCTGGCCATCATCATGGACAAGGGCCTGGCTGAGGTGGCGGGGCACAACGTGCTCAACCTCCATGGGCACAGCGGGCGTCCGTGGGGACCGCCGAGGTGCCACTTGTGCTACGTCTGCGCCACTATGTGCGTGACGCACAGGCGCCTCTCCGGCGCCTGGTGCCTCAACCTGGACAAGATGCGCCTCGCCTTCTTGTTGGCCTTGAACGTCGACGACGCGTGTTTAGGGGCCAAACACTGCTGGAGAAGTGAGTCTTGGAGCCACAGGAAGCGATCAGGGCCTCGCCTCCCCCTTGCCCGCCTTGCGTTGCTTGGCCGGGTTAGAGGAGTTGGGTCCCTTCTTGCCCTTCTTGCCTCGCTTCTTGTGGATGGGCTTGCGCACCTTGTAGGCACCAGCATTGGCCTCATGACTTGGGCCCTCGCGAAGGGTTGCGGAGAAGTTCTTTTCGAACATTATCCTGCGCCGCCACCGGAGAGCATCAATAAGCGCTGCATATTCCGTGAATCCTTCTGGCGAAAGTTTTGCGAGGATCGGATGTTGTCCGGATGGAATGTGGAGGGTTTTGTCTATCTTCTGCTGATCGGTGGTACTGGTCCCACGGTGAAGAATAGTACAAATCCGGTGCAACCCGGAGTTGTACTCTCCACCGTCTTGAAGTCCGCAAACCTCGACGTATCCAATCGCCTCCGCTTTGTGGCTGAATGGTGTACTTCCCTAGAGAACCGCTTGTTGAGGCGGTCCAAAGGGCGAAGCACCGTTCGCCATGTACTCATTCTTGAGAGTCTCACACATGTGATGGCGGAGGAAGTGCGGGCTTTGGCGTTATCCGCCGGGATGGTTTTGCTGGGGCCGTCGGGGTCCCGCAATCAACGCATCCTTGATGCATCGCCCTCAAGGACGATCTCAACGTCCGAGGCCCAAGTCGTAGTTAAGCCCATCACGGTCAACTCTAGGAACTCGCGGTGACGATTCGGTCATCGCAATTTATGCAAAGTGTGTAAGATTACAGCGGTAATCGGTTGCATAAATGCGATAATCGATACAATAATTCAAATATGACGGCGTTCCAAAATTCGATTTAAAAACGGTGCAAGCTATCTATGAGATACAAAGTATTAAAGACATGCGGTAATTAATAACTGTAGTAAAACATAGTTCAAAAGCTTGTGTAAAAATGGACCGAAAACAGAGCAAAAAAAAAAAAGCCTGCGTGGTGGTGCGGCGGCATGGCCAGCAGGGCACGCGAGGGCGGCGGCCGGCCACGGCGGTGCGGCCAGGCGGAGCGGCGGCGGCGCGAGTAGCCGGCTGCGGCCATGGCGCAGCGCGCCATGAGGCCCATGGCTCGGCGGCGGCAGGCATGGCCAGCGGGGCCGAGCGCGGCCTCGGCCAGTGCGTGTGCGCGTCGTGCCAGCTCTGCTCTGCATGCACAGCCGTGGCGTCGTGTACGTAATGCTCAAAAAAAGAAAAACTAGCTCGATTTGATCTAAAACGGTCAAGATCAGCCCGATCGGCTAAGAAAAAATCTAGATCTGCACAGCAGGTGCACGCATCGACGGTACAGTCAACAAATTTCTAATCTGGGAGTGATTAGATCGACATTGGTCGGCGACAGTAGGTCAGCTCGGCTCCCGGAAAGAAAAATCCGCACCTAAGATGGGATCTGATCTAAAATCTGAACGCAAATCTTGAAAGGAAAACGCGAGATGAATCCATTTTTGCGGTCAGATTTGCGTTACCTTCAACGAAAGCCTGCGTGATGCAGGCTCGACGGTGGCTCGACGGAGAGACACGTGCTGATAACGTGTTGGAACACCCCCTGCCGACTGACCGGTCCCGGGGCTGTTCCACGTCGAAGGAGAAAATTAGGAGAAGGCACACACAGTACAAGTAGATGAAACAGGAAACTTTTATTGATATCTCTCTCGGTAACCCACGTGAAAGTTGTTCCTCTATTTATGAAAAGGGGATACGATACCATACGCCAACCCTTCGGTAGAGAGCACACCGAATGGGCCTCTACCGGCCCGGTTTCCCAACACAAATAAGAAAGACCAGATTTTTAGGAGGCAAATCGCAAAATAAAACAGTTTGCAGATAACGGACTGAAAGCGTCAACGGTGTGACAAAAACACTCGTGTGTAGCAAGTTTATATTCCACTTTTGCATTTTCGCGAGTTTGTGACGAAAACGCAACGTCCCTTTTACCGGCGCTTGTCCGGGCTTCATGTCCGCGCGCCAACTGCGGGAGACACCGTGCGCAGCAAAACGCCCAAGCCGTGCACCGTTTGGTTTAATAACTTTTGGTCGTGGACTCGGTCCGTTTATCTTTTCCTCCTGTTGGTTCGTTTCTCTCCTGCTTCTAGCGATGTTCCTGTGGTTGTCAAGTAGCACACACAGGTCCGAAATTGCTTTTTTTCTCCTACCGTGGTCCACCGTGGAGCTAGCAGCGTGTACTGTTTTCCTTTTACGTGAGCATCCTCTGTCTTTTTACCCAAGTATTATACTCCCTTAATCCCAAAATAAATATCTTAGAGATTCATTTAAATTTTGATAAATCTAAAACTTCTATTCTAGGACGGAGGGAGTACATGGTTCACTTTTTCTATGTGTTTTTTTTTCTTTTTTTGATGCAGTTTTCTCGTGGATTTTTTCTCACCTTCTTTCATGCTTTAAAGCATGATTCTGTTTTTGAACCCTTTTGTCAAAAAACTGCCATTAGCTCCCGAGCACCAATGCCATTTGTCAAAAACTGCCATTAGCACCGAGCACCAATGCCATTTGTCAAAAAACTAGGCTGTTTTTTACTCTATATACAACAAGAAAACAATAAACAACCCAGCACAAATTAGGTTCGGGGACGAATAGAACATATTGTTTTTCTATATATAGTCAAAAAAGGAATTTTGTACCGAAACTTGCTATGGCTATTCGGACCATGTATATGTATGTCCGATTTTTTTGGATATTTTTGAAACCGGAAAGTACAAATTTTAAAACTCAGGAGCACCGGTGCTCGGGAGCTACAACTCGGTTCTCACATTTTGTTGTTTATTCTGTGATCCATTTAGTAAAATTGTGTTCCCCATGTAGTCATAGTTTATCGTAGCGATTAGCTAGCTTGATCCTCGCTGCCATAGGCGTAGTTGGCCTCCCCGTCTGCCCGTGGTCAAATGTAGCACGTCAATTCATCTTCCCCCGGGGGAACGGAAGTGCCATCCTTTGCTTGGCGCCGCTCCTCGCATGCGGTCCTCCCCGTAGTGCCGCGAGCAGTGGTTCAATCACCCCTCGAGCCTGCTTCAGCCTCTCGCGCTGCTCTGCCATCGTGTGGTTAGGTTTCTAGAGATCATCAAGCACAACGTCCCCAGCAGCACGAGCTTCTCCACCGGTGCCACAAAGGCTGCATATGTCGACGTCACCTTCCTCGTGACACGTGAAGACGACGAGGACGCCGGGGGTGGTTGACCCACGCCTAGCATAGCTACCTGAACAACGTCATCTCAGACGTGTGGGACTGCACCGTCAGGAGGCCCAACATTAGAACTACTAGTTAAATAGCCGTGCTTCACAACGGAGGTTAGATAGATAAACTAAATCATTATTTTACCTCTTCTTCTCCTCTATTTGGTTCGGTCCTTGTTGCTCGCGAACGTGTGATTCTACTGAAAAATCCGTACATTAAAGAGATCGTCGCTATAACATCCTTTACTTTCTTTTCCTCAACTAAACACTGGCTTTCCAACAGCTTCGTTCACACTATCATGCCGCCTGCACAATGCCCTCTCTCGAGAGCCACCAGCCATTGGCTCAACGCCCTCCCTCGTTGTAGAGCCACTCAATCTCTACATATAGGCCATGCTCCACGGACGGCGCGTCACTCCTTAATTGCATGAAACCCCCTCTCTAGACGCTCTTTGTCAACAATCACAATTCTATTTCTGCATCTTTGAAATCTGTCTAAATAAACTCTCTATACTTCATTTCCCCATGGTTGGTTCAGTCTCTTCCTTCCCAGACACGGTCATGGAAGATAGCATCTCCACCTTTACCTATGTTTGCCCATGTCGACCACATCCTCGAAAGTGATAGGTGTACATGTTCCTCTTATAAGTGCAAATCAAAACTAATTCGATAGTAGAAGTTTTGCTCGTCTCGACAACCATAATAAAATTCAAAACAAAAAATCTAAATTACATGTGCAACAACATAAATCTTGTCTGATATACTCGTATAAAAGAAATCAATAAGTTTTTGTGCTCCTTCCATTTTTTTTGAAATCATTTTTCCCAAATCTGGTTGTACCGTTTTGCATAAAAGTGTGCCTCAATTTTAGTTTAATGTAACCAAGGATTCAGATTCCCCTTTTTGTATTTCTTGCCGCTTGAAAGAAATGGCCGAAATTCAGTATTTCCGAAAAACCTGCCCTATGAAGGGGCATCAACATAGGTAGATCATGACATTGTTAAGGGAGAATCCCGGTTTAATCAATACAAATATTTATCTTTATAATTGTTATTCAGCGAGGACCGATATTGCTCAGGTATGAAGGCCTAACATAGTCTACTGTATTTTTCATAACATTGCTATGAAAGTGTGCCTACTTTTTTTTATAAAAGTGTGCCTTTTAGTGTACTGTAACTAGATTCCGTTTTTGTTTTTTTGCCGCCTAAACGAGATGGCCAAAATTTGATATTTTTGAAAAACTAGGACAGAAAGGCTGAAACTAAAATTTGAAATCTAGAACAAAACATGAGTTAGATTACATTGAAAAATGACAGAATTTTTCTCAACTGTTTGGAATACAACAGAACCAAAATAAACCACTGAATCAAAATCAAATGGAGAAAACTTGTAGCACAATCGCATCCTAAAAACAAATATAGCTAAATGACTGTAAGACAGCTCCAAAATTAACAATCTTGAACGTATTGTAGAAGCCGGATCTTTAACTGTGAAGATGAAAGACACAATACAGAGGAGAAAGGGTTGACATTTCCAAGCACACATAGTGCTGCAGCTCTAACATTGGTGCATCTGGTTCTATAATCTGTAGCGCTTCTTTAATCCTATAATCTAACCAGCATTGCAAGTACATAATCTGAACCACAATGTATTACGGATGGAAAGTCCACCCCCTTGTACCTATAGCCCTATAGCCTCAAAATCAACATCACGGTAATTTTCCGGACCAGACGAACGATTCCAATCTTCTATGCTCCGATACATGTGAACTATATCAAAAGGGTGTTGTATACAATGATTGTCGATGACGAGGACATAGACAGAGCAATTCATTATGCATGAATGCATGATAGCCTAACTGCAGAGTAGATCCTGACCTGGAGCTTGTTGCGTGAGACATCGAGCACAAGGAGGCCGCGGATCTAACTAAAATGCTCAGACATGTGCCACAGTTGCCGCTCAGCGAGGAGCACCCACTCCATCACCTTCCCATACTCCGCCTCCTTGAGCACCCGCACCACCACCTCGTCCATAGAGCCCGATCCCTCGTCCTCCCTTATCTTGTCGCCCCTTTCCATGGCGTCCCTCCCATGAATGGCCATCTGGTACACCCGCTCCAACTTCTCGCCTTCCACAGCAGGGACCAGTACGCCTCATGCTCCTCATCCAATAGCACCACCTCCCGGCTCGCTGCCACTTCTCCTCGATCTCCTTCTCTTCTCTCGACTCGACGGGGTCTCCCTATGAGTGTAAGCGAATGGAGGCCCACGAGGAGTCGGCGAGCTCGTGGTCAGGGTGGGGCCATGGGGGTCGAGGTGATATCACTGACAGCGTGCATCATGGATGCAAGGACAAACGTGTGATGGAGGCTCGACATGTGCTCCAGTGCTCCATGAGATCGAACTCTACAGGGTCTGACGTGGCTCACGGGGACTGGAATGGCGTGCTTGGCTAATTGGTGGAGCTGCCACACTGGCGTTAGTCGAGGCCAAAGGAAAAGGCACTCGATGTGGTGGCTTTTATCGCAATGGAGCGTCGACTTTGTTTTCTAGTTGAGAATAATATGGGATTAGGTTCGTTAGTTAATCACAGATTGTTAAGGCTCCACTTATCACGCGCAAAGCATGATCTGATAATTATCGCGGTGGTATTACTTGTAATTACACGGAAGTGTAACATCATGGAGTTGTAGTGAGAGAGAGGGGCATGGAATTGTGGTGAGAGAGGGGCGTGGAGTTGAATTTTTGTTTGGATAAGATAAAGTTTGCTAGCCGATGATTTTTTATTATTATTTAGACATGGAGTTTGTTGAGGAGCGGCATTTTCCTAGTAATTTCTTGATATGTGACACCAGACATTCGCAATTTTGAAATTAATAGTAAAGATATAAGATTCAGAAATGGCACGTATAACATAACCAACTATTCGTTCCTCTAGACCTACGTAGAAATGTTATCAAACCAAGAGAAATGTTATTATTGCAATGTAGGCAGCAAAACTCTTGAGAATTTTCTGAATGCCTTCTAAATAGAGAACCTGTTGTCGAGGGATGTCAAGCAGAAGAAGATCAAGCCGATACCTGAAGAGGTGAGGTTTGTATCTGGAACATGCCTTTCCTCACGTTATTCATTTGGGTCTCATCACCATTTGTTTTCCGAACTGATGGACCCTAAAGGGAATTCAGGGGACATCACTAAGACCAAGAGCTTGAAAGCAATTGAACAAAGCTGCCATCCTACAATAGTACCATGTCTAGTCAGTAAAAACCAGCTTCAGGGTCTTGAAGAAATACAAACCTTATATATCTATCTACACATAAGAGCATTTCAACTTTCAACTTACGTGGTGAGAATCAGTACAAATCTACAACATCCTAACCTCTTGATCCTCACAGATGACCCGCGGAAGCGTGGAGGAAAGCCACATGTAGCTCGGCCTCGCCTGTGTCTTGGCACACATTGCACAGACGTTCGCACGTGCGGCCCCTTCATTACATGCTCGCTTCTGGACATGCATGTTCATCTTCTCCGGTTCAGAACAAAGGCCGCGGCTTAGTGATATGAGTACCAGATGTGGAACGACTGAACGAGGTGACAGCACACAATTCTCGAGCCAACCTCAATAAATCGAGCCATGATGAAAATACCAGCACAAACTAAGTCATGAACTAGTGACAATACAAGATGGATATGAGATATGGGATATTCCACTTATTTTTTATTTATCCATAAAATTCTCGCTTAACCTTTTATGTGGGCTTGGGAAGCGTGTCTCGTGAGCAGCCCACGCTCACCCGCGCCCTGAATTATGGACACTTGACATGGTTTGAGACTGCTCGGGCATGACATGGCACCAAACTTGCCCCCGTGTCCCACGACGATGTGGGCCCACCACACATTTTTCCCCCTCTCATTTTCCTCCTCCGCGCGGGGATCAGCACGCCGCCGCCGCTTTCTCGACGACCTCCGGCCACCTCGCCAGCTCCTGCCCGTCCAGCCGTCCTCCTCCTTCTCTCTCCTGGTGCCGTTTCCCCGCCCCCGCCTCCGTTGCCGGCCTCGCGAGCTTATCCACCTCTCACCGGAGTGCGGAGCTGGTTGTCACGCGGCCCCCGGCGGTGGCCTGCGGCAACCGATCTCATCTCGGCGTCCCTCGCCAGGCCGCTCGATGCATCACCTGCCGGCCGCAGGAATCAGCTGCTCGTGAGGTGAGCTTCCTTTGAACATTAGGTGCTACTGCCCATTCTAAATGCTACTGAAAGACTCGTGTTGCAGTAGATTCAGATTACTGAATTTTTTGTATACTGCCAAATCGAACTAGGATGACACTTATTATTGCAACCAGCAGTAATATGCCTCATTTCTTAGCTCCTCGTTTACTGTTATAAATGAAGTACTGCAGTACTATCATTTTTCAGCTCACTGGTTAAAACGAGTATCATAAGACGATTCCAGCAGTCAAACTGAACCATATATAGAATTTGTTAATTCTTGGGGCATCACAAACTGAAGCCTAATAAATTTTCAGTAGCATTTGGCACAATAACACCTCGCACTCACAAATCTCACTAGAAAATCACTGTGTGGAAATTACTCCATTTCTGGTCCAAGGAACACAAAAGAAACAGGGGAGGCTCAACTCGACCTGTTCAGAGTGAGTCTTTGAGAAATGGTGATGCTATGGTCCCATTGTCATCCATTAGTTGCTGCACAACTTTTGAGCTACTCGTTTGTTCTTCTGCCGTACACTGAATGGTGGACTGTCCTAATCATTACAAATTCCACGAGCCACTAACTCCTTGTGTATAAGAAAAGTGATCATGCCACTACCATGACTTGGAATAGCATAATCATATACACCATAAATGTGCTTGTTGTGTGGGATCAACTTACTCACTCTAGTCGGTCCATTATCGTTCCCATTCCGCTAGCTAGCTGCTCCCTCCCTCCTTTGACCAATATGGCTGTCGAGCTTGGGCATCTCGCCCGAGGAGCTGCAGCGATATTTTGCCTATTGATTTTTCATGTACAACCGTCTGATTCCCGTTCTCAAACCAAGGGACCAGGTGGGGCCAAAACCTGCATCAGCAGGGAGCGAGATGCACTTCTGTCCTTCAAAGCAGACCTTCTGGATCCTTCTGGCCGTCTCTCATCATGGCATGGTGTAGATTGCTGCCAGTGGAAGGGAGTCAGGTGCAGCAACAGAACAGGCCATGTTGTCAAGCTCGACCTCCGCAACTACAACATGCCTGACGACGACCCCGACAAGTACAGCCTGAGGCTGTCAGGAGTTGAGATGAGCCCCTCTCTGTCTGCTTTGCAACAATTGAGGCATCTTGATCTGAGCTCGAATGACTTCATCAACACTAACGTACCTGTATTCATGGGCTCTCTGGAAAACCTAAGGTATCTCAACCTCTCGGACTCAGGTTTCATTGGGAAAATACCTTCCCAACTCGGCAATCTCTCAAATTTGGAATATCTTGATGTTAGTTGGAATGGCCTGTACATAGTAGATCTTGCATGGTTGTCACGTCTATCATTGCTGACTAATCTTGACATGAGCTATGTGAGGCTCCCTGATGTGCGGGGTTGGGCTCACATTGTTAACATGCTTGCGTCTCTCAAAACGCTTCGCTTAGCACGTTGTGGCCTTACTAGTACCATGTCTGCTTCTTCGAAATCAAACCTCTCACAACTTGAAGTCCTTGATCTATCATCCAACCCGTTTAACACATCACTCGAGCACAACTGGTTTTGGGATCTCACGAGCCTTAAGGAGCTTTACCTATCATCTTGCTACTGGCATGGATCTATCCCTAAAGAACTGGGAAATATGACGTCCATTCAAGTCATAAATTTAAGTAGCAATGATGTCGTGGGTTTGATACCGGGAAACTTAGAAAATTTGTGCCATTTGCAAGTGTTGCGTTTTGAAGAGAATAACATTAATGCGAGCATAGGGGAGTTCATGGATCGATTGCCAAGGTGCTCATGGAGTACCATACAAGTGCTTTCAGTGGAGTATAATGGTATGACCGGTAAACTACCAATCTGGATTGGGAACATGACCAGTCTGAGTGCTCTTCTAGCCAGTGAAAACTCGATAACTGGTACTATACCTCTGGGAATTGGATCACTTCGTAACTTGGCAGAGTTGGATTTTGGGTTCAATAAGCTCAGTGGTGTGCTCACGAAGGAGCATTTTTCAGGCTTACTGAATTTAGGGTTGCTGGACTTGTCATACAACTCTTTGAAATTGGTTATTGAACCAAATTGGGTTCCTCCATTTAGACTATTCAGGTTAGTCCTCGACTCATGCCGATTAGGCCCCCATTTTCCTAAGTGGCTTAAATGGCAGACCGACATCAATTATCTTGATCTCGGAAATGCAAATTTGGATGATGTTATTCCTGATTGGTTCTGGGTGACATTTTCCCGTGCTTCAGATTTGATTTTATCAGGGAATAAGTTGCATGGTTCATTACTGGCAAATCTTCAACACATGTCAGCTAGAAGTATAGATCTTGGATCCAATAACCTTACAGGTCAATTTCCATGGCTACCTATAAATATATTATACTTGGATCTATCTTCAAACTCTTTCTCAGGGTCACTGCTATCAGAGATAAAAGCTCCACTACTTCAAACATTGTTGCTTGCAAATAATCAAATTACAGGCACCATTCCATCATCTATGTGCCAATTGACTGGTTTGTTACAGTTGGACTTATCAGGAAACAATTTAACAGGAGATGTTATGCAATGCTGGAAGGAGTCAGATAACAATTCTTCAATGTTGAGTGCAAACTCTGCAGATCAATTTGGTTCTAACATGATTGGTCTAGCCTTGAGCAACAATGATCTATCCGGTGAATTCCCTAACTTTCTCCAGAGTGCCTCAAGATTGAGGTACCTTGATCTTTCATACAATAGGTTCTCCGGAACATTGCCAGAGTGGTTACCAGAAAAAATGCCATCCTTAAAAATGTTGATAGTCAGATCAAATATGTTCAGTGGTCATATTCCTAAGAATCTTACTTGCCTTGAAAATCTGCATTATTTGGACATGGCCCGTAACAATATATCTGGAACTATATGGCCACTAATAAACTTGAAAGCAATGAGGGTCGTCATACCTGAGGATTATTATTTCATGGAAGACTTTGGTTTGCAGGTGAGCATACCAGTCACCACAAAAGGCCAAACACGGGATTATAACTATATAATCTATGACCTAGTGGTGAATCTTGATTTGTCATGTAACAGTTTAACAGGGCAGGTTCCTGAGGAGATAAGTTTGCTGATTGGGCTCATGAATTTGAACTTATCAGGTAATCAGTTGATCGGCAAAATCCCAAATGAGATTGGTGATTTAAAGCATTTGGAGTCCCTGGATCTATCCTACAATGAGCTTTCCAGCGAAATCCCGTCAGGTTTCTCGGCTCTGACCTCTCTGAGCCATTTGAACTTGTCATACAACAACTTATCAGGCATGATACCATTCGGGCCGCAGCTGCAGGTTCTTGACAACCTGAACTACACCTACATAGGCAACCCTGGTCTCTGTGGCTACCCCCTCTCCAAGAACTGCTCTACTAGTACTACTGATGCAGATCAAAGTGCCGGTCATGAAGATGCAGATCATGTCGTGCCTCTCTACCTTGGGATGGGCATAGGATTTGTGGTGGGTCTTTGGACGGTGTTCTGCACCATGTTAACGAGGAGAGCCTGGGTGATTGCTTTCTTCCAGATCATTGACAAGCTGTACGACGAGGTCTACGTGTGGGTGGCTATATCTTGGGCTCGCATGACGGAGAAGACATCTGACAACACAACGTGAGGAGACCGCGGCATGTGGTTGAATTGCTCATCCTACCTGTAATGTACTGCTTCTTTGTGATTTGGAGACTAAGTGGTGCTTTGTGTGCTGCTACTCCATGCGCTATCAGCTATCTATAAACTGTAATGTAACGATATATGGCATTGGTCGAATCAAGTGGAAACATTCCCATGTAAGTTTATATAAGTTGGATTTTCTAGCTCTGATTGTAAACAGCCTATTCTAGCTCTGATTGTCAACCATGTAACCGCACACATGATTTGGATCATGGTATAATACAGACTATATATATATGCGCAATAATCAAAGTAGTATTGTTTTGTACAGTACATTTTTGAGATCTGCTACGTATACTTCTACATTGGAAAAGGTCATTTCCGTATCAAAGAGATTGGACGTGAAAAATTTTCTGTAGCAAAAAGATGAGAAAATTTGTGTTTATTTGCCTGATGTGTGTTTTGCAGCACACATGTAAATTGGCACTGCTACTTTTAGCGATCCAGGCTTTCTTTTGACCGTAAATTGCAAACAACACCAAATTTAAAGACAATGTTTTACAAAGTCACCCTTGCAGATGTGGCAAGTTGGACCCACTCTACCGCTGACAAGTGGCCCCACAATCCATTTCTTTTCCCCTTCTCCTTCTACACTGGGCTCGCCACGCCGCCGGCCGCTTTCCCGACGACCTCCGGCCACCACCGTGCTCCAACCCCTCCCGGTCAATCCTCGTCCCGCTTCTGCGAGCCGCCTTCCCGCCTTCGCTTCCGTTGTTGTCCTTGCGAGCTCCATGTTGAGCTAGCGAGCTTCTCCCCGGCGTCTGTCCCCATCCCAATCTTCTTTCAGACCACGGAGTGTGGCGCCTCTTTGTTAGAATCCGCGTGGAAGAAGAGATATGGTGGAGCTGATGGCTGCCGCTGTCCCCGGTGGTGGCCGCGGTGATGCCGGTGCCGCAGCGGATCTCGCCGTCCCTCGCCGGTCTGTGCTACGCGCTCTGCTCGCCGCCACAGCCCCGCCGCCGCAAGCAGGTGCGTCTCATTACTTTTTAATTACCTCGAGCTTCCTTGAATATTAGGTGGGTTATTAATAGATCGCAGTGTTAACATGCTAACTGCTGATGAAATATGGGGTAGTTGCTCATGTGTTGATAGTTTAGACTCATGCTCCTCAAGTCGAACTAGGATGGTACGAATTGCTACCACTAGCATGCTTCACCTTCTTGAATGAGAGACCTCATAGTTACATATGAGGTAATTTGATTGCTCTGGAGTTTGGTTGGTATTTCCAAATTGAAATACTGTACTTTTTATGTGCGTAAATTTCGTTTGAAATTTGATTGTGATGTACCACATCGATGCTCGAGTAAACGTCTTTCTGATGAAATGGAGACACGGTAATATCCATTCAGAAATGAGTCTTTGATATCCATTGACCGGTGCCTCGTTTTCTAGCTCCTCGTTGTCCAACTCATGAGAAATACCAGCCAATTAAAATTATATCTGGGTGGCTGTAGCTTGGGCTCGATGCAGCATGAGGAATCTGTGGCACAATACATACAATTAAATTTACTCGACTGGTCTATGTTAATGCTTTGTGTACTGGACAACAAGTGGTACCTTGCTGTGTATACTGCTACTATGTGCTAGTCTTGTGCTATATATCAGCCACATACAAAAGGCGCTTAATGTAGCGCAACACAATATATTGTATGGATTTAATAAAGTGGAAATGTTCCATAATTTTCTTTATCAAATGTGATGTTTGTTAAACATCAAATGCTGGGTGCTCTGTTTCTGCTAGCAATTTTCTTAGTTGCTGGGTGCTCTGAATTTCTGGTGTGGATCATTAGGTCATGAAATATTGGCAACAAAATTAGTAGGCTAGACAAGTGATGATTTTACTATGTTATCTTCTCCTTTTTATCGTACAACCAAGTATTTTAAGTTGTTTGTAGTTTGTACATGTATCATATCTGTTGCATATAGGACTACATTGAGGCAAGAAACAGGGGAGGCTTCGTCATCCTGTACTTCGACATGATTATTTTGCTCCCAACGCTCTGTCCCAGTATACACCAAATAACTATCCAGCAGTACCGGCCCAACGTATGGGTGCTCGTTGCTTTGCTCCTCTGAGTTAATTTGTTTCTAAGCACCATAATGGTACCCCCGAATCTATTTAACAAATCTTATCTGTCTTGCATCCTAGCTAATTCCATGGTCTAATAAAGTCCATGGATGACGGTGCACCACTCTACGTAC
Source organism: Avena longiglumis (assembly GCA_030063025.1). NCBI lineage: Eukaryota > Viridiplantae > Streptophyta > Magnoliopsida > Poales > Poaceae > Avena > Avena longiglumis. The sequence goes on from CP125975.1 coordinate 4,556,790, forward strand.
ATACATGGATCTTTCCAGCCTGCTTTCCTAGTTTTTCTGGTCATATAAAGTCCAGACCGTTCAAAAAAAAGAACATAAAATTTCAGACTCTGAGACCCACACGCTGATTTATTTTGATATACATATTCAAATTGATCTGATCCGAATCAATAATTGCTCTGAATTTCAGGCATGGACCAATAAGTCACGGAACATTGTTGGCGGAGTTGGTAGCAGGTGCGTCCCATTACTTCTTAATTTAGCTCGAGCTTCCTTGAATATTAGGTGGGATAATAGATCACGGTGTTATAACCTGCTAAATGCTATAGTACTGAATTAGACTCATGCTCAAATCGAACTAGGATGGTACGATTGGTGCCACTAGCATGATTCACCTTATTGAATGAGACCTCATAGTTAGAGATAATTTGATTGTTCTGGAGTTTGGTTGGAAATTTCAAATTGAAATACCATACTTTTTATGTGCGTAAACTGCATAAATTTTGTTTGAAATTAGATTCTGTTGTACCACATCGATGCTCGAGTTAACGTCTTTTCTGATGAAATGGAGACACAAGATAACAGACTCTTTGGCAAAATATCTGGCGTGGCCAAGCACACAAGATAATCATAGTGCTAAAGAGGGCAGCAACTATAATCTGGTGCTTGTTATCAGTTTAGCCACTGTTCACTGTTCAGCGCTAAGTTGTGGATCCCCTCAAAAGTTCAGTAGGAGACACTACTTCGTCCACACTACGAAAAAAAAATCTACGATGGTGCTTTGCCTGTGGTATAAGCAGATTAGGGTGAGACTGTTTCTTGCCAAACTTATAACTCAAAGAAAATTAAAAAATAAAAAATAAAAAATAAAATATGACATGCCTAACAAGTAATCATAAACTCACACACAATGTGGAAAATTTTCGTTCCTGGTCCCAAGTCGATCTGTTCCTTGAATGAGTCTTTGATATCCGCTGACCGGTGCCTCGTTTTTTAGCTCCTCGTTGTCCTAATCATGAGAAATCACAGCCACTTCTGTATAAGAAAAATATGCATGCCAAGACCAAAACACAGACTTGGAGCATACCATAGACCATACATGCATTGTGCTTGTAGGTGAACTCAAGATCAGCTACTCTCCACATTCCATTGTCGTACTGTTCTGCTGCTCCCTCCCTCGTCTGACCAGTATGGCTGCTAAGCTTGGGCATCTCACCCGAGGAGCTGCAGCGATACTTTGCCTGTTGATTTTCCATGTAGCACAGTCTGATTCCCATGCTCAAGCCAGGGGATCAGGTAGGACTGGAACCTGCATCAGCTGGGAGCGGGATGCGCTCCTGTCCTTCAAAGCAGGCCTTCTGGACCCTGCTGGCCGTCTCTCGTCATGGCGCGGCAAAGATTGCTGCCAGTGGAAGGGAGTCGGGTGCAGCAATACAACAGGCCATGTCATCAAGCTCAACCTTCGCAACACCGACACGCCTGGCTACCCAATGCTCAATCTTGGCAGCATGCATGACTCCCACAATAGCCTGAGCCTGTCGAGAGAAGTTATGGGTTTCTCTTTGGCCGCGTTACAACAGTTGAGGTATCTTGATCTGAGCGGGAATTACTTCAACGGCACTAGCATACCTGTGTCCATGGGCTCTCTGGGGAACCTAAGGTATCTCAACCTCTCATCGTCAGGTTTCAGTGGGATAATACCTTCCCAACTCGGCAATCTCTCAAATTTGAAATATCTTGATGTTGGTGGTTCTTTCAGTGGTCTGTATGTGATGGATCTGGCATGGTTGCCACGTCTATCATTGTTAAGCTATCTTGACTTGAGCAATTTGCTCTTCATTTCCTTTCAAAAAATAATATGCTCCTCGTTCCTGTTGGGTATTTGCTTCACATGGTTAACATGCTCGCGTCTCTCAAAATACTCCGCTTAGTAGGCTGTGGCCTTACCAATACCATGTCTGCAACTTCGAAATCAAACCTCACACATCTCGAAGTCCTAGATCTATCAGACAATTGGTTTGACACATCTTTAGAGCACAGCTGGTTTTGGGATCACACAGGCCTTAAGGAGCTTTACCTATCAAATTCCGGCTGGCATGGATCAATCCTCAAGAACTAGGAAACATGACATCCCTTCAAGTCATAGATTTTAGTCTCAATAATCTCGTGGGTTTGATACCAAGCAACTTACAAGATCTGTGCAGTTTGGAAGTGCTGCATTTCAAAATGGTTAACATTAATGCAAGCATAGGGGAGTTCATGGACGGTTGCCAAGGTGCTCATGGAATACCATACAAGTGTTGTCAATGGATGATACAAATGTGACTGGAAAACTACCAATCTCGATCGGGAGCATGACTAGCCTCAGTGTTCTTTCAGTCTCTAGAAACATGATAACTGGTACTGTTCCACTGGGAGTTGGGTCACTTGTTAACTTGAGAGTGTTGGATCTGAGCTTCAATAAACTCAATGGTTTGCTTATCAAGGAGCATTTCTCAGGCTTATCAAATTTAGAGTATTTGGACCTATCATACAACTCCATGAAAATGGTTGTTGAACCAAACTGGGTTCCTCCATTCAGACTAATCAGGTTAGTCCTCTACTCATGCCGATTAGGCCCCCATTTTCCTAAGTGGCTTAGATGGCAGACCAACATCGATTATCTTGATCTCGGAAATGCAAATTTGGATGATGTTATTCCTGCTTGGTTCTGGGTGACATTTTCCCGTGCTTCATATTTGGATGCATCAGGAAACAAGTTGCGTGGTTCATTACCGGAAAATCTACAACACATGTCAGCTGACAGTTTATATCTGGAATCCAATAAGCTTACAGGTCAAGTTCCACGTCTCCCTATAAATATATCAAACTTGGATCTGTCTTCAAACTCTTTCTCAGGGTCATTGCCATCAGAGCTAAACGCTGTACTACTTCAGCTGTTGTCGCTGGCAAATAATCAAATTACAGGCACCATTCCATCTTCTATGTGCCAATTGACTGGTTTGCTGTTGTTAGACCTATCAGGGAACAATTTGACAGGAGATGTTATGCAGTGCTGGTGGGAGTCAGATAACAGTTCTTCAATGTCCAGCGTGAACTCTGCAGATCAATTTGGTTCTGGCATGTATAGTCTTGCTTTGAACAACAATGATCTATCCGGTGAATTCCCTAAATTTCTTCAGAGTGCCTCAAAGTTGCAGTTCCTTGATCTATCGTACAATCGGTTATCTGGAACGTTACCAAAGTGGTTACCTGAAAAAATGCCAGACTTGCAAATCTTGAGAGTCAGATCAAATATGTTCAGTGGTCATATTCCTAAGAATCTCACTTACCTTAAAAGTCTTCATTATTTGGACATAGCCCATAACAATATATCAGGAGCCATACCATGGTCACTATCACACTTGAAAGCAATGAGGGTCATATCTCACAATTTGGCTATAAATGTTGTGGAGGGGGACATAGCAGTCGTCACAAAAGGCCAAACACGTGACTATACCTTTGATATCTACAGGCTAATGGTGAATCTTGATCTGTCATGTAACAGTTTAACAGGGCAGATTCCGGAGGAGCTAAGTTTCCTCATTACTCTCACCAATCTGAACTTATCAAGCAATCAGCTGGTTGGCAAAATCCCAAATGAGATCGGTGATCTTGAGCATTTGGAGTCCCTGGACCTATCCTACAACAAGCTTTCCGGTGAAATCCCGTCAAGTTTGTCAGCTCTCACATCCCTGAGCCTCTTGAACTTGTCATACAACAACTTGTCAGGTATCATACCATCCGGGCCGCAGCTGCAAGCCCTAGACAACCAGGTTGATATCTACATCGGTAACCCCGGTCTCTGTGGCTACCCTCTCTCCAAGAACTGCTCTACCAGTACTAGTGGTACAGAGCTAAGTGTCAGCCATGAAGATGCAGATTATGTCGTGCCTCTCTACGTTGGGATGAGCATAGGATTTGTGGTGGGTCTTTGGACAGTGTTCTGCACCATGTTAACGAGGAGAGCCTGGGTGATTGCTTACTTCCAGCTCATTGATAAGTTTTATGATGAGGTTTATGTGTGGGTGGCTACATCTTGCGCTTGCATGACGAAGAACCATGGCAACACTGCATGAGGAACCTGCAGTATGTGGTTGAATTGCTCAACCTACCTATAATGTACTGCTGCATTGTGATTTGGAGAATAAGTGCTGCTATGTTGTGCCTACTGTTGCCATGTACTGCTACTCTAGGTGGTAGCAGCTACCTGTAAATTATAGAGTAATGCATCGCGATACGTTGTATTTGTCGAATCAAGTGGAAATACTCCCATATAATTTTGTGAGATGTGTTCTTGTGTAGATAGTGATTTCTAGTTCTGATTGTAAGCGATGTAACAGCACATATACGATTTGGTTCCTTTGAACACAAAATATGTGCTATAATTTGTGATGACCCTTTGTATCTTGTCAGCTAACTGACTCATACAATACACTCTCGTTGTCAGTGCTCAGTGGAATATGTACCTCTCCATGTACAGGCATACACCTCACCTGCAAGGCTGCAATACAAAGTAACTACAGCAGGTATGTCCATGTTCTCTGTTCAGTCCCAGTCTTGCTTGTTCGTCTATATATGAATCAATTTCACTTGATGGGGGCGAATAGTATGTCATGTGTTTGGACTAAACACAGTCCAATGAGCGTGTTTGGACTGCATTTTGCACCATGTTAACGAGGGCAACCTGAATGATCGACATGCTCTCGATGAGGTTTATATGCGGTGGCTATACTTGGGGGTTGCTTGATGAAGAAGACCCACAGTGGCTATAAAAAACATTCCATAATTTTATAAGATGCCATATTTTGTAAACATGCTATTCTAGTCTAATAAATGAGATTGTGCTTGGTGCTCTGTTCTCTTCAGCGATTGTTTTTAGGTGTTATTTGCATTTTTGAACTGCTATGTTTTTTATTCTAGTGTGATGAATTTGATTAGTTGGGTGCCCTGTTCTATTAGCACTCACGAACAGCTCTGTTTAAAAAAAACTCCACTTGCCTATGTACTTTTACGAGAAGCCAACTTTTGGTGCTCCAGCAGGCTACTTATGTACTACCTCCAACACCTGTATTTTTTTAGGGAGTCATCACTCATCATTCATGTTCAGAGTCATTTAGTTTATAGTCATGTAGTTTGGACTTTGCAAAATGGGTCAATTCCATTAGCACTTTTCTCGAGCAACAGAGACAACGAAAAGCTAGAGCTCTGTTCTGTATCTTAATTTCTAGCCTAGCTTGATGATGAGCAGCAAAACTCAAGTTCCTTGAAAGGTGATACTGAAGAATGAGACCGAATCTCCCAGTGCCCTGGAGCTTGAAGAACATCACCTGCTGCCACAACTGATGCCACTGGTGCTGGAGCCACCCTGCTAATTAATTTGACAGCAAGCATCAGGCAGGAGGTTTCGGGCTGAAGCACAGAAGAGACCTATGGTGATATTGCTGAGATATATTTGGGAGCAGTTAGGTTTGCCTGTAGAGACTAGCCTGCGATAGTTGATTGTCTTGCCCTTCCTTCCAAACATCATCTGTAAAGGCTCACATGGCGGCCCTATGTCATCACCTATGAATTAGATTTTGCTTGGTGCGTGCTCTGTTTCTGTAAGCACTTGTTTTAGGCGCTGCCTGTTAGCACTATCAAACGGCCCTATGTCATCTTTTGGACATACATATTGAATTGATCTCCTGCTTATTAAGCTGTGCTATGAAATTTACTATTGCTATCTTCTCTTCTGTATCCCGCATCCAAGTATTTCTTTGCCCATTTATCAGATCTGCACTGGAAAAGATGAAGTACCTATTTCTGTAGCAAAGAGATCAGATGTAAGCATTTCTTCCTTGGTTTGGGTTCAATCGTCAGAAAATCCTTTTTTTTTTGGTGATTTGTTTTTGCAGAGAGATGAGGCCCCGTTCATTGATGTCACCGGCTGCGTCGACCACTTTGTTGTGCCGTCTTTGTCCGAAGGGAGGAGGCAAGAAACAGGGCAGGCTTAAGAGCAATCATCAGGAGGACGTTGTGCACGGGAAGAGGAGCCGCACAGAGAGGCCTGACGGGCTCGTCGATGGCACTGCCGGCGCTGCCTGAGATGGACTGGTTGTGGTGTTAGGTTAACAGGACGACGTCCATCCGTCTGTTCATGTCGTACGTCAATGAGGACACCATGCTTGAGGCCCTGAAGTTTCCAGCCCTTGATTGACCTCCACTGTACCAAATGCTTGCCTGTAGATTGTGCAGATGGCGACTGGGTGAGTTTCCAGCCCTTGGTTGACTGCGCCAGTGAAGAACTGCTGCTAACTGTATAATGGAAAGCCAGTATCACTTTCGTAATGGCTCTAGGGTCTGATTATACTTTTTAATTAGCTCGTGAGTGCTTAGCTTGCGTTGATACTTGGGTTCAGATTCAGAAGAGTGCTACTGAATAGGCTCATGCTGCAGTAGATTCATTGTGCTGAGTTCTGGAGTAATTGCTGATGAGTCAACCTGATTATTTTGGATATTGATGATGATCGAGTAAATTTCTGAATTGTAGAGCTGTTACTTTGTACCGTAGTTATCATCGATGTTTAGCTCATAAGTTTAGTAGACTTCTAATAAATGCTCTTTGCCTACTATCTGCAAAGAAATCCCAGAACAAAAAAGAAGAATCTGCAAAGATTTTATCAGATTCAACAAGCCTAATGAAAGTGGATATCGCGATGATTGGCAGGCACAAGCCAACACAATGAGTACAAAGTTGTAATATTTTTTTTCGAAAAATTTACAAAGTTGTGATAACTGAAAAAAGACGGCTCTGATCATCAGGTTAGTAATAGAGTAACTAGAAGCTACATTCGGATCTACGAGACCAATTTGATTCAGATCTCCATCGTTCGTTCAATTAATCATCGTCTCCACCGTAACTACCTCATATTAAACTTATGCACTCAAACAATACACTTCAGTTTCAATACTATAATTTTCTTACAGTGTAAGAAAAAAAGGTTGCGCAAAACTAATCTGGCGACCAAGATTGAAGAAAAAATCTGCAGCAGGCCAGGAAATAGTATAACCAAGAAATGCCGCAACACTATAATTTATTCAGAATATTATGCAGGAGAAACCAAGGAAATCATATACATACATGTATATCAGAAAATTCTGCGCAATCGAGAGATGAAGATCGTTGGCCAATCCATCTCTAATTGTGTACTTTTGCTTTGCATGCATAGCACCGATAATGTCCCATTGGCGCCTAGAGTAAGTGATATGTGGCTTGTGAGGAAGTAGTCTTTTTGGAAATGGAGTTTCCTCTTGGAGATTTGGTTGGTCCGTGTGACGATGTAAAAATATCCTCCTCCAAAATAACGAAATAGTCAATGTGCCATGCCACGACACACACACGACGGCATCCTCGAACAACCTGCCCGTGGTATTCATAGTTTTCCATATCTGATGTATTGCTGAAGCAATTGGTACGCGCACTCCATCTTCCCTTGTCAGACGAGAACATTTGGAGACTGTACTCAAGGTCACTGTAGCAGTCCGAGGTGATGATTACCACCTTGAAGAAAGAAGAGTCGCTCGGTAGCACCGGCGGCAATGACTCACTATTTGAGTGACAGTCTGCACCAGTAAGAACGGCATAGGCGCAGAACTTGTAATCTACCAAGTTGGCGATGGGGGAGACAAGCTTTAGGCCTTGTTTTGTATTAGAGGCTTTGAGGGGATTAGTTGGGTTAATCCCCAAAGGGACCCAATCCACTACAAAACTCTTGCATCCTATCTCTAACCGGCACCGCTGCTTGGCTTTATCGGGTGTTTCCAAAAAGCGAGATGGGAGTCATGGTTTAGAATTATACTAATATCACGGGGTTTTCTAGGGATAAGTGGGGTTCATCCCCGTTAATCCCGGACAGCAAAATGGCTGCTCGTGTTTCTCCGGGGGTTCCAACTAAGCCGGTTTAATCTCCTCTAAGCCCCGCTAATCCTCCTCTACAAAACTAAACTAGGCCTTAGAGGTGGGAGCATATGGCACGTGCCGGTGAGCACACCGCAAGCTGGGAAGATGTTGTGGTCTGGGTGGCCCTGGGCGTTAGGTTCCTCTAGGCGCACGAGGAGGAGGCCGCGGCCGCGGCGCGAGGCAAGTGGCACCGCGCGGTCGAAGATGCCGGTGGCTGCGGCATCGGTGAGGAAGGAGCCGAGAGCACAGAGACCAGGACCTAGAGGTGATCGCGGCGCGGGGACTAAGCACGTCTTCAAGAAATATTCTCTGTGGCAGTGCTACCAGGCGAAGAAGCCGACCAAGAAAGAGGATCCGCGACGAGGTGGTACCACCGCTTGCACAACGTGGCGCAGCGGAAGAGGGTAGGTGTGCGTCCTTGACGCGGACGAGGATCTCGAGGAGGACGTCGTCCGGGAGCGAGATGGCCATGGCCTGCTTAGGGTTGCCAATAGAGTAGGGTTGGATGATGAGGCGATGGTTATCGCTCGAAACCTACGACTTTTGAGGTTGTGGACACGATCTCTAGTCCAACGTGTAGAGAGTTGGAAATTGAATCTAGGTAGTAGAAGGTGTTTGCGAACAGTTAACATAAGGAGGAAGGGCTGGATTGGAGGTCGCTGACTCCGTCACTATAGGAGAAGCTGAATACGCCGACGGCCGGGTCCCGTCGGCGTAGGCCCTAAATGCGGTCGACGTAGGCTGGCCCGACGGCTGCCGTCGGCGTACAGCCCCGTAGACGTAGCCTCTTCTCCCGTCGGCGTATATAGCTACGCCGACGGCAAACCATATGGGGCCCACCTAGATGACTAACGGCCGTTTGGCTACGCCGACGGCTTTACCGTCGGCCTAGATTTTTGCAAAAAAAATTCCAATATTTTTTTTCAATTTTTTTAACATTTTTGTATTGTTTAACTTGTTAATCTCACATGGACATTTTTAATTCTAAGTATACTTAGTCTCAAGTCAAATTGCACAATTAGTCAAACTTTCCAACCGGTCACCCATCCTAATACTACTCCAGCCCCAGCACGCTTTACTTCTTCATTCCTTCCACATGAGCTTCCGACAAAGAAACTAGAACTTGTTATGTATATTATCATATCAAACCTATTAACCATTACACTATAATATTAGACATATTTGTTTTTTTACATTTCATACAATTTTTTGAGTAAACAACAATAAATAAGTAATAATAATCTTGAATTCAAATAAAAATAAAATAAATTATATTTATTTTGCTTTTTTTATTTAAATTTGAATAATTCATAACTACAAATCCGTAAATCACAATTCGACAAATAATATATCCAAATCGATCAGAAAAATGAGAGGAATCCAAATATGACATCCCTATCATATATTAAATTATATATCATAAATTTTAAATATTAGACCAACTGAAACTATGTGAAGATTCATGAAACACCCCGTTTTTGGCACTCGAAAAATAAAAAATGGCTTTTTGGTTCGACGAAAAGGAAAATTTCCTCCTGCAACATTGTTCGCCATCCCATGATACACATGTGTGCACAATATGGACACATTATCGCAAACTATACCACGATTGTAGCAATAACATTGGTCATTTGACCTGAAATCCAGAAAACCTCGATTGAGATAGGCCATTTTGTGAAGGTTTTTTTAAGACTCAATGAATATACCAAGTCTGGTATTTTTGCATGGAACTATGTCATATAATATGACATCACGCGAAGGTTTTGCATTGTTTCGATCGTTTTTTAATTTTTTATGCACATTTCAAACTATCGTCAAACTTCCTAAATCGAGGGGCATGATGATTCTTAGCTCGGGAACAAGTCTCACTAAACTTGCATTAGATCTCTGATGAAATAGCATATTGTAAACCTAAAAATGATTTTTACAAAAAATCATGAGCAATATATCATGTACCTGTAGTTCAAATCTAACTCATTTCCTACCGATTCAGCAGGAATTTGTCTTTTTCACGAGAGGTGAACGGAAAGGTTTGAGATTCCTAGGTTGTGAAATTGTCCATTCAATATGGTCTAGTATTTTAAAAAAATGTGGTATTATCATTTTGAAACTTTCATTTGGTGGTTGCTTCACAAAAACACCCCTTTTTTGCACTTGGAAAATGAAAAATGGCTTTTCGGTGCGACGAAAAGGAAAACTTTCTCCTGCAATATTGTTCACCATCCCATGATACACATGTGTGCACAATACAGACACATTATCGCAAACTATACCGCGATTATAGCAATGACATTGGTCATTTGACCTGAAATCCAGAAAACCTCGATTGAGATAGGCCATTTTGTGAAGGTTTTTTTAAGACTCAATGAATACACCAAGTCTGGTATTTTTTCCATGGAACTATGTCATATAATATGACACCACGCGAAGGTTTTGCATTGTTTCGATCGTTTTTTAATTTTTTATGCATATTTCAAACTATCATCAAACTTCCTAAATCGAGGGGCATGATGATTCTTAGCTCGGGGATGAGTCTCACTAAACTTGCATTAGATCTCTGATAAAATAGCATATTGTGAACCTAAAAATGTTTTTTACAAAAAATTATGAGCAATATATCATGTACCTATAGTTCAAATCTAACTCATTTCCTACCGATTCAGTAGGAATTTGTCTTTTTCACGAGAGGTGAACGGAAAGGTTTAAGATTCCTAGGTTGGAAAATTGTCCATTCAATATGGTCTAGTATTTTTGAAAAATGTGGTATTATCATTTTGAAACTTTCATTTGGTGGTTGCTTCACAAAAACACCGCGTTTTTTGCACTCGGAAAATGAAAAATGGCTTTTCGGTGCGACGAAAAGGAAAACTTCCTCCTGCAATATTGTTCACCATCTCATGATACACATATGTTCACAATATGAACACATTATCGCAAACTATACCGCGATTATAGCAATAACATTGGTCATTTGACCTGAAATCCAGAAAACCTCGATTGAGATAGGCCATTTTGTGAAGGTTTTTTTAAGACTCAATAAATATACCAAGTCTGGTATTTTTCCATGGAACTATGTCATATAATATGACACCACGCGAAGGTTTTGCATTGTTTCGATCGTTTTTTAATTTTTTATGCACATTTCAAACTATCATCAAACTTCCTAAATCGAGGGGCATGATGATTCTTAGCTCGGGGACGAGTCTCACTAAACTTGCATTAGATCTCTGATGAAATAGCATATTGTGAACCTAAAAATGATTTTTACAAAAAATCATGAGCAATATATCATGTACATGTTGTTCAAATCTAACTCATTTCCTCCCGATTCAGCAGGAATTTGTCTTTTTCACGAGAGATGAACGGAAAGGTTTGAGATTCCTAGTTGGGAAATTGTCCATTCAATATGGTCTAGTATTTTTGAAAAATATGGTATTATCATTTTGAAACTTTCTTTTGGTAGTTGCTTCACAAAACACCCCGTTTTTTGCACTTGGAAAATGAAAAATATGTTATACGAAAGTATTTGTATTTTTTATGTATTTTTTTGAATAAAAATATATAATATTTGAGTTTATATAGATATATCTTATTTTTCTGCAAATTTTGATATATTACATGTATTTTTCTGAATTTAAATGATTTAGTTATGATTTTTCTAAGATTAATGTGGCAAAAAAAGAAAAATAGCTACGCCGACGGCAAAGCCATCGGCATAGGTCTGAAACCGCCGTTGACGCCGTTGCTCTGCCGTTAGCCCATGGGCTACGCCGACGGTCATGTTTACGCCGACGGCGGCCGTCGGCCTATTTATTCTACGCCGACGATAAAACTGTGCCGACGGCCCCGACATTTTGCCGTCGGCATATGAAAAGGCCGTCGGCCTATTTAGTTATTCCCGTAGTGCGTCTCCAATCCAGCGTACCGTATAGTATATTGTACGTACGGTTTAGCGATATACACAACTCTACGTACTGTGCTGACTAAGAAAAATCATCATGGACTAATAAAAGATGCCGATCGAAAGAAATAAAAAATAAAAGGAATGAATGCTGAATTAAAAACGGAGATCCTTTTTCTGCCCAAGATCACCGACGATGATTTCACATTAGTTGTTTCCAGCTGCTAATTGATATGCTGTCCATAATTACAATCTCTAGCACCTTATAAAACCACGGGAGACTGCCTCGCATTACATCTACCACCACCATCGTCTCCCACCTCCTCGACTCTCCCTCCCTCCTTTCTCTCCCATGGTGAACGACGGCACGGCGGCGGACTTCTCCGTCCAGCAGAAGCTGGCGTCCGGCACGTACCAGCAGCCGGGTACGTACGTCGTGCATGTGCCCATGGACAGGGTCCCCCGGATGCCACCGCCGGAGAACGCAGCCCGCCGCTACCGCCACCGCACCGGGCTGGCATGCCTCTTCATCTTCCTCTTTGTCGCTATCCTCTTTCTCGCGGCTCTCTCTGTCCGTGGCATGTACCTGGTGGTGCTCAGATCCAGGTACCTGGACAGTAGCTCCCACGGCAGCAGGATGGATTAATTGCCGTGCGCCATGCATGAAGGCCAATCAATCAAGTTATCTAGACGAGGAATAATTTCCTCAAATAAATGTACTACTTCTTTCGACTCATATTAGTTGACTTAGATTTATTAGATTCAGATATAACTAGCACTAAAACATGCCTAGATATATTTGAATCTATACAAATCCAAATCAACTAATATGAGTCGAAGGGAGTATCTTAATTTCCACGATGAATAATATCCGTCTCAACATGTTTCTTATCTTTCAGCCCCTTTTCTTTGATGCGTTGCATTGCTCGCGTTTAAATTTTCAGTCCACCTATGGAAACGTAGCATGCTGTATTTGCGTTAATTATCTCCCTGCATCTGTCCGACGGTATGTATGAGGCCTTCAAATTGTTGAGTGTGCAGCAACTTGAACTTAGACAGTCGTTCGCTTTAGAGATGGAACCAAGCGTTCCATTACAGCAAAATCAGGAAAAGATCCCCTGACCTATAAGCCATAGCCCGGAACACATCTCCATTGGTCGCTGGATCATAATCATTTTTCTCCCCTGGCGATTTCATCTTGTCATACGATCCTTTCTTTAAGAGCCCGAGATTTGGGCGCCACAATCTCCGCATTAGGACAGATTTGCACACCTTCCTTTTGCGTCTTTAGGGGGCGAATAGCTACTGTGCGACGTCTTTGCCGCGAATTGGAAAAGGAGCAATGTTGTTGCAAAGAATAGCTCGTATGCGACGTTTTTGAGACAACAAATAGCTCGCATGCGACACTTCTCATAAACTACAATAGACAGCCTACCAGTTAAACTTAGCTGGGCTGAGCGGGACCCAAACTTATCCACCTTAGATCGTGGGACCCACTGCTTGTCCACCTCACGGCGTGGGACCCAGAAACCCCAATTGGTACAAGACAGAGCATCTCGCCCCCCGCGCCGGAGCCAGTTCTGACCTATGCGTCCTCACTTTTCTTCCCCTTCTTTTCAGACGAACCTCGTAACGCTGCGACGCTGGCGGTAGATGTCGATCTCCGCTTCAGCCGCCAACTGCCGATGGTCGTGCTACGAACCAGCGCCGCTGGAAGGTACCCTAATTGCCCACGGACGGCGCCCCTAAAGCGGCTGATCACTACGAGTGATGAGAATGGCAACGCCGAGCGCCCACCGGAGAAGAACGAAGATAACTCGCCACCGTTGCGCGCACCGGAGAAGTACCACCACAGGACTGTCATTCCAAAGCACCGCGTGCCAAGCAGCACCTCCAAAAAGAGGAGTGACGACAATGACAATGTTGCCCGGACAAGACCTAGGATTTCTCCCGGTACACCCCGGGAGGTGTGAGAGAGATACACCCGGCGCCCTTTGATCAGGAAGGAAGATGATACCCGCGGGCGTCATCGGGGTCAAAAGACAAGGATTTCTCTGGACATTTATACGGCTAATTGTCCAGCTTCCCATTTTTATCACGCGTCATGAGATTATATGACTCATCTGGTCGATTTCAGTGCTCCCCCAGAGAAAATATTTGCACCTTCCATTATATCACGCGGAAGGAAAGAGTGAAATTTTGATCGCCGAATCATCATGATCATTTTTCTCACCTGGAGATTTGATCCTGTGATTAATTGCCATCCTTGCGTAAAAGCGCCAGCCTCGCACCTTCCATTTTTATCGCGCATCATGAGATTGGACCCCGTTTCTGGTCGATTTCGGTGCTCCGCCAAAGAAATTTTGATCGAAATTTCTTCGACGGCAAGCATTGCCTTACGACTATATATATCTCTCCCTCGCGCGGCCTGGTGCACACGCATCCACAGATCCATCGCTCGAGCGAGATCTCTCTCTCCCATGGCAGCCATGGCGTCTCATCTGCTGTTACCTCTGCTACTCTTCTCCGCCATCGTCTCTACCACCGCAGCAGCGCCGGCGCCACTGGTGCAGTCGACCTGCAACGCCACCGCCTACTACGACCTCTGTGTGGCCGTCCTGCTCGTCGACCCGTCCAGCTCCACCACCGACATCCGCGGCCTCGGCGCCATCGCCCTCGCCGCCGCCGCCGCCAACGCCTCCGCTACCCAGGCAACCCTCGCCAAAACCACCACCGCAGCCTCCTCGCGAGTACCGCTGCTCAGTGCCTGCGCGGACAAGTACGGCGAGGCGCTGGTTGCGCTGGTGAAGGCCCGGGAGGCGGTGGGCCAGGCGCTGTATGTCGACGCCTTGGTCGACGTCGGCGGTGTGCCGGCGGCTGTTCCGGAGGAGGAGCCAGGCGTACACCGCGAAGCTGGCCGACAGGGAGCTGGGGCTAGATCGCCTCTGTACCGTCGCCACCGACATCATCACGCTCCTCCTCTCATAGACTAGCCATATATCGATCATACTCAATAATCACGCTCGTTCAGTTTGCCCTATATATTTATCTTTGTGCAGATTTCTCTGTAATTTCAGATTGGTCTGAAAAGTTTCGAATTATATATATAGCTACAGAGATTTTTCAATTTCAGATTGGCCTGAACCTGCTTGTTGGTGTCAAATTATATAACTTCATTATAATATTTCAGCACTGTGTCAAACTTGTTTGGTTTTCAAACAAGCTGGGTATGTAGCATACACTGGTAGAAAAGGGCCCATACGTCCCGGTTGGTAAGGCCATTAGTCCCAGTTGCCCAACCGGGACGGGGCAATCGGGACTAAAGCTCTAACCTTCAGTCCCGGTTGCCCCACCAACCGGGACAAATACAAATGGCGCATCAGAGCGAGGATGGAGATAGTCGGTTCGTAACACGAACCCGACTAATAACCTGTTGCCAGTAGATTTGGCCCATTTCTGTCAGCGCAGAATTCATTTTGCATTTTGTTGCCGCTGAGCATTTTCGCCACTTTTGTGCCGCGAGAATTCATTTAGGTTGTTTTATTGTTTATTTAGTGTTTTGCACTTATCAACGAAGGAACCTTATATTACACAAGATCATCATGACAACATTACATTCAATACACGGATCGAGTTCATGCACTACATACAAAAGTTGCTATTCGATGCTACCGGCCAATTTCTTGAAAGTTGCTATTTTTACAATTTCTATTGTCTATACACAGCCGAGTAGTATTCCCCTTGTGTTTAGGACTTCGCATCCAAGAATCCGCCAATTCCTCCTGAATTGCTCGTCTGCGATCCTTTGGTAAGACCCCCAGAGACGTCGATCTGATTTAAAAAAGGAGTCAACCTATATGAATATGAAACTAAACACAATTTGATTGTAATTAAAAACTATAGAAATTGTTTACGTACGTGGAGTTGCTCTAAATTTCTGCCTTTCTCATCGCACGTCTGCCGGATGAACTCGCATACCTAGTATCCACATAGATTGTTACCTGGTTCCTGCGTCAGGCACTTTACGAGAACAGAGTTCAATCAAAATAATAATCAAGCATGATAATAACTGTATCAAAACTAGAATCAAAGAGATGCGCGGATATAGCTAGTGGTGCTTACATTTAGTGGTTGAAATGTAAGCTCCTCTTTCCAAACACCCCTAGCCTTGTTGGTGAACCGTTTCCAAGCGCTGCCCGGCGTAGAAAACGAATAAAATAAGTTATTAAGTACTTGATATCATAAAATTCACGAACGTTGCCGATATAGTGTCGTAATGATTAGAATTACCGCTGGAGAAGTATCTGCATGTCCTTCCACGTCTCAAGGGGTTTATGTTTCGAGTCCATGACTAGTACACGCCCTTTGTCAAGTTGAATGATTAACAGAATATAGTGGTACCTGCGAATGCAGAACTAATCAATTATATACTTAACATCGAGTAAGCGAAATAGAAAGTGTATACAAGACAATAACACTCACTGGAAGTTGTAAGGAAATAGTATTTTCCTTTTGGTTTCTTGAAACCTTAACGCGTGTACTATATTATCCTCCGTATCCTGGGGGCTTATTTTGAGATTAGCTTCATGAACCCAATATGGGTCAATGAAGCCAATGTCATAGATTTGTCCTCTGCTGCATTCGAGAATCTTCATTCTGCATATTACAGTATGATTATATACATGCATTAAACAAAATAATATAGCTGGAGACTAAATTAATTATAGAATTAGTACTTACAGACAATAGGCACTGATGATCGATTTGTCCAAGGCGTCTTGATTGAATAATTGAAATAGTTCATCAAATTCAATGGATATCATGTCATCCTTATCTTTCCCATGATGTTTTTTTGTAACCCTCAGCACTATCCAGTTAGCCCCGGCCCTTGTGGCATGCATGTACCAGTTATGCAATCTTCGCATTTTTGTTGGAAGATTGTTTACCTCCTCAGGTTTGACGAGAGGTTTTCCGTACTGGTATTTGTATGCTACTTCACCACGGGAAGAACTCTAACTAGGATAAGTCTTGGGCAATACTCATACCTTGAGCAGCGGCAGCTTCTCCGACAGTGCAACTACCTCTGGATCATCGCTCTTCGCCCCATATTTGCTCTCGACCACATTGGTTTGAGAAATCACCTTGAGAGGGGCGCAAGTCTGCTTTTGCTTGTTCTCCGATTTGGGCAATGATTTCCGCTTGCATCGATCTTGCTTCGAGGCTTTTTGTGCCGCATGTGACTTGAGAATAGAACGCTCATAGTCTGATGACACTTGGCTCGGGTTGATGAAGATTCTTTAGCATTTTCAACACTTTGCCTTTTTCTTCTTTGGTGCTGGGAAACTCTGGCTCTTTCGGCCGCCTCAGCTTAGCGAAAAACGCTGTCGTTTCCGCATCAACGATCGCCGCAGTCTCCTCTTCAGTACAGTCATAAGCTCTCTTGGGAGGAACCGTTGGTACTTTTGGAAGAGGCTCTTGTTTACGTTCGGCGATCGCCACGACGACGATGGCGGTACGCTTCGCTTTATCCCGAGGCGGCGATGGCTCCGCGGCGATGGCTGCACCGGAGATTGGTGAGGCGGCGGATCCGGTGAGGCGACGAAGACGGTCAGCGGCGGCGACGAAGACGGTGTCGCGGCGGCGACCTCGGAGACGGGTGAGGCGGCGAAGATGGCCTTGCATGTGATTTGAAGCACGATACAATCCTTGACCATAGAATGGTGGCGTTTTTCGTCACCCAGCACGATCACATCCCTTCACCGAGGGTAGAAGATCCAAAACCTCAAAGGTGGGCATGATTTCATCCACGCCAACAACAGTAGCCCTCCGGAACCGACGGCGGTGGTAATTTGGTGTGGGTCCAATTGGTAAGGCATAGCCGACCGCCACCTTCATTGATATGTTCACAACTTTGACATGTAGCTCATAGTGTGTCATCTCTGTGATATCATCCTTTGGTAGCCAACAGAGCCATCGGTAGCATCATCGTCATCGCCATTGTCATCACCGGACCTCGGTGGAAGCCACCTGCTTTTTCGATTATTCGATAGGCGGTAGCATCGAATGCGGTGTCTTTGAGATGGGCCGGTAGTACTTTGCTCTTTAAGTGTGTTAATTTCATCTTGTTGTTGCTTTAATCGTTCTTCAATTAAACGCATTCGCTCTTTCTGACTTTTTGCTTCAACTGCCGCCCTGTCCTTACTCCTCTGACGGCTTCTATCAGGATATTTCTGTTGGAATTATGCCCTAGAGGCAATAATAAAGATGTTATTATTATAATTCTTGTTCATGATAAAGTTTATGTTCCATGCTAGAATTGTATTAAGCGGAAACTTTAATACTTGTGTGGTTTGTAAACAACACCGTGTCCCTAGTACGCCTCTATGGACTAGCTCATTGATCAATGATGGTTAAGGTTTCCTAACCATAGACATGAGTTGTCAATTGATAATGAGATCATATCATTGGGAGAATGATATGGTGGATAGACCCAAACAAAGCAGAGCAATTAGATCGTGTCATCGTGTTCGTCTTTGCGAAGCTTTTCCTATGTCAAATATTGTATTCCTTAGACCATGAGATAATGCAACTCCGGTATCGGAAGAAAGCTTTGAGGTCATCAAACGTCATCCTATGAGAGGGTGATCATAAAGGTGTCTCTCGGTGATCGGAAAGTATCTCATTGGGTTGTATGTATCGAGATGGAATTTGTCCTCCCAAGTCGGAGAGATATACTTGGGCCCACTGTCGATATCAACACCGCTTGCAAGCATGTGGTTAAGGAGTTAATCACAAAGTGATATCGGATTACGAACGGTAAAGTACTTGCGTGAGCGAGATTGAACTAGGTATGACGCATCGACGATCGAATCTCGGGCAAGTAAAATATCGCGAGGGCGAAGGAATATATATATGGGATTGATTGAATCCGGCATCGTGGTTCATCCGATATGATCATCGATGAATGTGTGGGAGTCAATATGGGTGCCTGCACCCGCTGTTGATTATTGATAGAAGATCATGTACGCATATTCTCGAACCGCAGGTCACACATAACGTATCTCGACGCTAGGATAGATTGGATAATTGGTTTATGAATTTTTGTTCGAGTCTCGGATGGGATCCGGGATATCACGAGAGGTTCGGAATGGTCCGAGAATAAGATTCATATAAGGCAGTGCAGTTTTGGAGTTGAATTGTTCCGTTAATCGGTATTGTGCGGAAGCTTCTAGAACCTTCCGGGGGACCAACGTGGCCCCACCTTCCGGAGGGGGGCATGGGCCTATGAGAGAGTGTCCTGGCTGCATTGGGCAGGGGCACAAGGCCCCATAGGGCCCAGCCGATTCTAGAGAGATTTGACTCGTTTAAATCTGGATAGAATTTCTAGATAAGGGAGAGTTTAAATCGTTTAAACTAGAGATAGGATTTCTAGATAAGGGAGAGTTTAAATTGTTTAAACTAGAGATAGGCTTGGAGGAGGGGCAAGGCTGGCGCCTCTATATATAGAGGGTGGTGCCTCCCCCACACACCTTCCTCCAAGCCCTAGCAGCCTTGCTACCTTCCTCTCTCCCTCCCGACTGTTTGTAGGCGAAGCCTGCAGTGAAATTCTCCACCATATACACCACGCCGTGCTGTAGATCCAATCTATCTCTCCACCATACTCGCTGGTCCGAGGAAGGAGGAGACGTCGAGGTGCTGCGTGTGCATCTCACGAGGCACCGCCACTTGTGGTGCTAGATCGGATCGGATCGCGAGGAGGAGAAGCGCACGACTACATCACCCACGTTCGACGAACGTTCCATGTGTGCGAATATTCAAGGGTATGAAGATCTAATCCAATCTCTCTCGTTGTTTGCATCTCCTAGATTAGATCTTGGCTTTCCTCCATTCGCTCCAGAGAAAATTTTGATTTACTATGCCGTGAAACCCTTCAATGGTATCAGAGCTAGATCTATGCATAGATGTGTTTCACGAGTAGAACGCAACATGGTTGTTGCGGGCGTTGATGTTTTCTGTTGCAAGCCTCTTGTTTGTGTTCTTCTTATGACGCGGGATAGTGAGATTGAGGTGGTCCAGCCAACCTTACGCGACGTCGTCATGACCGGCTCCGCACTTGACGCGTGTGGCTTGTTCCACATGCGGCTGGTGGATGTCAGTTTCTCACTATAGTTGTCATGGGATTAACACGAGTTTGGCAACCATAATATCACCGTATGGTTTCCGTAGGTAAGAATCGTTCTTAGCATCTACTCCCATAAGCCACGTAAAACATGCAACAACAAAGTAGAGGCGTCTAACTTGTTTTTGCAGGGCGTGATTTCTGAGATAAGGTATGGACCAAGATGCGAGGTGGATATTGTATGCGTTGATCATGTTTTGTAATGTTTCACGACTTGCATGTCGATGAGTACACAACCGGCAGGAGCCATATGGTTGTCTTTATAATTGTGTATGACCTGAGTCAACTTCTTATACGCCATGTAATAGCTTTACTTTATCGCTAAGTAGTTAGCAATAGTTGTAGTTGCTATTCGTGGTGGAGGCAATCATGGTGGAGTGATGGAGATCATCCGAACGCACAAGATGGAGATCATTCTTGAAGATTGGCTATACCATGTCACATAAAGTTATATGCATGTGATGTTTATCCTTTTATGTATCTTATCATGCTTAGATCGCGACGGTAGCATTATAAGATGATTCCTCACTTAAAGATCAAGATAAAACTGTGTTCTCCCCAAGTATGCACTGCTATGAAAGTTCGTCGTGTCCAAGCATCACGTGATGATCGGGTGCTATAGACTCTACGCATACAACGGGTGCAAGCCGTTTTGCACACGCGAAATACTTGGGTCTAACTTGACGAGCCTAGCATGTCTGACATGGCCTCGAACACAAGAACCGAAAGGTTAAGCATGAGTCATATGAATGATATGATCTACACTTGTCCACCATTGAAACCACATCTCTTCTCGTGATGATCGGATTAGGTGTGGTGAATTTGGATCGTGTTCACTAAACAACTTGAGGGATGTTGAATTTAGTGGGAGTTCATCTATTAATTTGATTAAGTTGAACTATTTATCATGAACATAGTCTAAATTGTACTTGCAAATCGTAGATCACATGGCCAAATCCAACTTCAACTTCAACGTTTTTGCTGAGAAAGAAAAGCTTAGGAACAATGGGTCTAACTTCACCAATTGGTTCCAATCTAAGAATCATTCTCGGCAAGGACAAAGGACTATGTCCTTGTAAAGCGTTAGGTGACCCCTCTGCAATCGCGCACTGATGAGAAAGCTGTCTATCGATCAAGCAAAGATGATTATGGTGTGATTAAGAGCACCATGTTGTTTGCTATGGAACCGAGCTTCAAAATCGTTTTGAAACCTATCCCGGCCCTTTGAGATTCTTGAGGAGCTGAAAACTATGTTTCGACTCAGCCCGCTCGAGAGATATGAGATCTCTAAGAAATTCTTTAACTACAAGATGGAGGAAGGGAGTTCCGTTAGTGAGCACGCCATTAAGATGTCGGGCTACACTCAACGCTTGAGCAACCGGACTGCAAGATTCGGAGGAGCTCAAGATTGACACTCCTAGCTACAAAAGTTTTGTAGTTGATCACAATCAGATTGGTTCCAGATATGATCACCGAGCTCTTCGCTAAGATGAAAGTGGCGAGGTGAACATCAAAAGGAATAATCATGTGTTGATGGTCAACAAGCCCCCACCTTCAAGAAAGGTAAGGGTGCAAGGAAGCCCTTCAAGAAAGGCGGCAAGCGTGCTGTTGAGAAGAAGCTCAGTCTGGTCCTAAACCGGACCTCGAGTGCTTCTATTGCAAGGACAAGGGTCATCGAAGCGAATCCAGTACTTAGCGGACAAGAAGGTGGCACCATCAAAGGTATATTTGATATACATGTTATTGATGTTTTCCTTACTAGCCCTCGTTGTAGTGCACGGTATTTGATACGGTTCGGTTGCTAATATTTGTAACTCAAACAGAGCTACGGAATAGACGGTGACTTGAGGGATGAGGTGACGATGCGTTGGCAGCGGATCAAGAGTTGATGTGATGGCCGGCACGCGCTCTCCTTAGTTTTACCTTCGGATTAGTTTTAAACCTTAATAAATGTTATTATGTGCTGCGTTGAGCATGAACATCATTTTCGGATCGTGTTTATTGCAAGACGGTTATTCATTTAAATCGGAGAATAATGGTTGTTCTATTTATATGAGTAACATCTTTTATGGTCATGCACCTCTTGTGAATGGTTTATTTCTTCTAAATCAAAAGGGATGAAACACACATCCATAACATTGAGGCTAAGAGATGCAAAGTAGATAGTGATAATACTACTTATTTGTGGCTTTGTCGTCTAGGTCATATTGGAGTAAAGCATGAAGAAACTCCATTCGATGGACTTTTGGAGTCTCTTGATTTTGAATCATTTGACACATGCGAACCATGCCTCATGGGCAAGATGATCAAAACCCGTTCTCGGTATGATGGAGCGATCAACGGACTTGTTGGAAATCATACATACGATGTATGCGGACCGATGAGTGTTTCGACGCGGTGGATTTCGCTATTTCCTCACTTTTACCGATGACTTAAGTAGATATGGGTATATCTATTTAATGAAACATAAATCTGAAACGCTTTGAAAAGTTCAAAGAATTTCGAATGAAGTGGAGAACCATCGTAATGTAAAGATTAAGTTTCTACGATCCGATCGTGGGGCGAATATTTGAGTTATGATTTTCTCACGCATCTTAAAGCAAGGAATTGTTTCGCAACTCACGCCACCGAACACCACAACGCAATGGTGTGTACGAGCCGAATCGAACCCTATTAGATATGGTCCGATCGATGATGTCTCTTCTTGATTTGCCATTATCATTTTGGGGTTATGCATTAGAAACCGCTGCATTCACTTTAAATAGGGCTCCATCTAAATCCGTTGAGACGACACCGTATGAACTGTGGTTTGGTGCTAAACCTAAGTTGTCGTTTCTTAAAGTTTGGGGATGCGAAGCTTACGTCAAGAAGTTGATGCCGACAAGCTCGAACCCAAAGCGAGAAATGCGTCTTCATAGGATACCCTAAGGAAACTATTGGGTATACCTCCTATCACGCAACGAAGGCAAAGTGTTTGTCGAAAGAACGGTTCCTTTCTTGAGAAGGAGTTTCTCTCGAAAGAAGTGAGTGGGAGGAAAGTAGATCTAGACGAGGTTATTGAACCTTCTCTTGAATTGAGAGTAGCGCAAGACCGAAATTGTTCCAAAGGTGCCGCACCAACAATAGAGGAAGCTAATGACAAGGATCATGAAGCTTGGACGATCTCTCATGAACGTCGCAGTCGACAAGGTCGCGTGCCCCTCCCGAGTGGTACGGCAACCTGTCTTGACTGTCTTGTTGGTAGAAGAGTGAACCTACGAACTATGAGGAAGCGATGATGAGCCGGACTCGAGAAATGGTGGAAGCCATGAAATCCGAATTGGGATCCATGAGCGAAAACCAAGTATGGACTTTGGTGGATCCTCCTAGCGAAAGGCCGTTGAGTGCAAATGGATATTCAAGAAGAAAGCGGACGCGGATGGTAATGTTACCGTCTATAAAGCACGGCTTGTCGCAAAAAGGTTTTCGACAAGTTCAAGGTGTTGACTACGATGAGACTTTCTCTCCGTAGCGATGTTTAAGTCCATTCGGATTTTATTAGCAATTGCTGTGTTTCATGATTATGAAATATGGCGATGGATGTCAAGATCGCTTTCCTCAATGGCAACATTGATGAAGAGTTGTATATGATGCAACCCGAAGGTTTTGTCGATCCTAAGGATGCCGATAAAGTATGCAAACTTCAGCGTTCCATTTATGGATAAGCAAGCATCTCGGAGTTGGAACCTTCGCTTTGATCAAGTGATCAAGAGCTTTGGATTTGTTCCAAATTGCTCTGAAGCTTGCATATACAAGAAAGTGAGTGGGAGCTCGGTGGCGTTTACGATCGTATGTGGATGACATATTGATTATCGGAAATGACATGAACATGCTTAACGATGTGAAGAGTTATTTGAACAAGTGTTTTTCAATGAAAGACCTAGGTGAAGCTGCTTATATATTGGGCATCAAGATCTATAGAGATAGACAAGACGCTGATAGCTTTAAGCCGAGTACATACCTAGACAAAGTTACGAAAAGGTTCGAATGGATAAGGCAAAGAAAGGTTCGGTGCCTATGTTGTCGTAAGATATTGAGCAAGGCTGTGTCCACCTGGTAAATGATAGGAAGCTATGAGCAAAGTGCCTTATGCCTCGCCATAGGTTCCATCATGTATGCCATGTGTACTAGACCGGATGTGTCCAATGCTCTTAGTTTGACGAGCAGATATCAAAGTGATCCAAGAGTGGAACCTTTGGACACCGTGAAGAACATCCTAATGTACCTAAATAGAACTAAAGAAATGTTCTTAGTCTATGGGGTGATGAACAGCTTGTCGAAAGGTTACGTCGATGCTAGTTTTAACCGACAAGGATGATTCTAAATCTCGACGTGATACGTTTATATTTTTAATGGAGGAGCTGTGAGTCGGAGAAGTGCAAGCAAAGCGTGATCGCGGATCTACAAAGAAGCGGAATACATGGTCTGCCGAAGCGTCAAGTGAAGGAGTTTGGATCGAAACTTCATCATCGAGCTTAGCGTGGTTCCAAGTGCATTGGACCCACCGGAGATATTGTGTGACAACAATGGCGCCATAGCACTCGCTAAGGAACCAAGATATCATCCAAAGACCAAGCATATCAACAAAGTTTCATATAATCCGAGATTATATAGCGATGGAGATCGAAGATTAGCAAAGTACATACGGATCCGAATGTCGCAGATCCATTGACTAAACCTCTTCCACGTGTAAAACATGATCAACACCTCGATTGCCATGGGTGTGAGATTGTTGCGATGTAAACTAGATTATTGACTCTAGTGCAAGTGGGAGACTTGGAATTATGCCCTAGAGGCAATAATAAAGATGTTATTATTATAATTCTTGTTCATGATAAAGTTTATGTTCCATGCTAGAATTGTATTAGCGGAAACTTTAATACTTGTGTGGTTTGTAAACAACACCGTGTCCCTAGTGCGCCTCTATGTACTAGCTCATTGATCAATGATGGTTAAGGTTTCTAACCATAGACATGAGTTGTCAATTGATAATGAGATCATATCATTGGGAGAATGATATGGTGGATAGACCCAAACAAAGCGAGCAATTAGATCGTGTCATCGTGTTCGTCTTTTGAAGCTTTTCCTATGTCAAATATTGTATTCCTTAGACCATGAGATAATGCAACTCCTGGTATCGGAAGAAAGCTTTGAGGTCATCAAACATCATCCTATGAGAGGGTGATCATAAAGGTGTCTCTCGGTGATCGGACGATTCATTGGGTTGTATGTATCGAGATGGAATTTGTCCCTCCCAAGTCGAGAGATATACTTGGGCCCACTCGAATCGATATCAACACCGCTTGCAAGCATGTGGTTAAGGAGTTAATCACAAAGTGATATCGGATTACGGAACGAGTAAAGTACTTCGTGGAACGATTGAACTAGGTATGACGGTACCGATCGAATCTCGCAAGTAAAATATCGCGAGGCAAGGGAATATATATATGGGATTGATTGAATCTCGGCATCGTGGTTCATCCGATATGATCACCGATGAATGTGTTGGAGTCAATATGGGTGCCTGACCCGCTGTTGATTATTGATAGAAGATCATGTCGCATATTCTCGAACCCGAGGTCACACACTTAACGTATCTCGACGCTAGGATAGATTGGATAATTGGTTTATGAATTTTGTTCGAGTCTCGGATGGGATCCGGATATCACGAGGTTCCGGAATGGTCCGGAGAATAAGATTCATATAAGGCAAGGCAGTTTTTGGAGTTGAATTGTTCCGGTTAATCGGTATTGTACCGAAGCTTTAGAACCTTCCGGAAGGGGACCAACGTGGCCCCACCTTCCGGGAGGGGCATGGGCCTATGAGGGAGTGTCATGGCGCATTGGATAGGGGCACAAGGCCCCATAGGGCCCAGCCGATTCTAGAGAGATTTGACTCGTTTAAATCTCGGATAGAATTTCTAGATAAGGGAGAGTTTAAATCGTTTAAACTAGAGATAGGATTTCTAGATAAGGGAGAGTTTAAATTGTTTAAACTAGAGATAGGCTTGGAGGAGGGCAGGGCTGTCCGCCCCTCTATATATAGAGGGTGGTCGCCTCCCCCAACACACCTTCCTCCAAGCCCTAGCGACCTTGCTACCTTCCTCTCTCCTCCCGATTGTTTGTAGGCGAAGCCTGCAGTAAATTCTCCACCATATACACCACGCCGTCGTCAGTAGATCCAATCTATCTCTCCACCATACTCGCTGGTCCGAGGAAGGAGGAGACGTCGAGTCTTCGCGTGTGCATCTCACGGAGGCACCGCCACTTGTGGTGCTAGATCGGATCGGATCGCGAGGAGGAGAAGCGACTACATCACCCACGTTCCGAGCGTTAACGCTCATGGCGAATCTTCAAGGGTATGAAGATCTAATCCAATCTCTCTCGTTGTTTGCATCTCCTAGATTAGATCTTGAATTTCCCTCTGTTCTCTCCGTAGAAAATTTTGATTTACTATGCCGCGAAACCCTTCAATTTCTTCCTCTCTTCGGGAAACCCAGTCCTCCATGATTGGGATCCTATTGTGCCTCGTGTTCGTCCATCATGTTCCTTATTTCCAAGGGCGAGTGTGAGCTCATCATTCTCTCTATCGGGAATGAAGTCCCCATCTTTAATAGCCTTTACTGCTTTTCTGATCCTCTCGATTGGCAAGGGGTCTTCTTTATGTCGTATGTTATATATACACCTCCCTTCCGAGTCCAACGTGCCCCCATGCCCGTAAAACCAATTCCTTGCACGTTCTACCCAATCGTCTGTATCTGGGGTGATCTTTTTATCACGCAGTTCCTGCTCAAGTTTCTCCCACTTAGGAATGCCAACCACAGAGCCACCTTGCCCCATAGTATGGTGATACTTCTTCTTAGCAAGATTCAGCTTATTCGTTTTACATTTTCTTAGCTTTTTCGATTTCTTGTATTCCACAAACTCAGTAATGGTTTTATCTTCTCAAACTGAATATTCTTGAAATCGAGTCTTGTTTTCACGACATAGTCAAGGTGCAATCTTTTCTTCCAGTTGGTGAAACACTGGGCCATCTTCTTCAAAGCCCACTCGACCTTAGCCTCCATGGCTCTCCCATGTTGTAAGGCGTCCTCAATCGGATCCTCCGCATTTGGATCCAGCTCTATCTTCGTAGTTTGAAATTAACCATGAGCCTCTTCCACAGTAAATCTTTGGCGTGGTTAGGGACAAATAAACATGTTCCCTCTTCATCCGCATTAGCAGGCCTATTCCAATTTCTAATGGTGATCGGGATTAAGTCCCTAATCATTACTCCGCATTGTGCCACAAATTTGGTTGCGACAACTTCGGGAGCTGTCGGTTTGCCGTCTTCAGCGACATCTTCGATCCTGAACCTCTCATGGTCTTGCAACTTTTTGGTTGGGCCTCGTCTGCTCTTTTCAGTAGATTCCTTCGATCCGGAGGGCTAAAAGAAGAAAGATCGTCGTTACTATTTCTATATAGATAGCAGATGATTAATTAATGAATTGATTTATATTACATGCACCGCCGAGCGTCATCTTCTCGATTACACAAGGCATCGCCTTCTCCTCATGAAGGCAACACCTTCAACCTCAAACAAGTTGTCTATTCCGGTAAAAGAGGATCACCCTCACGGAGTTGTTCGTAAACGTTGATACGTCTAAATTATCTTCCCCACGGATCACACCTTGGATCAACTCTTCCTTTTCTTCGTCTCGACGTGGGTCCATATTTTACGCATAGGTGGAAAAGCGAATAAGTCAAAGCTAAAGGAGAAAGTTAAGGAGAAACCCTAATATATACATACACAATAATAAAATGAAGAGAAACCTAAACCCTAAACCTAGCTACAAAAGGAAACCGTAGTAGATAGGTAACTCTAGCTAAAATAAACTAAAATCAATATTCGAGTTCCGAGGGTGTAAAACCTAGTTCGGAGAAACCTCGGATGCATATGAGAGGAACATGAGTATAAGGCTACAAAGGAAACTATCCAGCAGATAGGTAACACTAGATACTAACAAAATACCATATTGGAATCGATTTAAGAGGGTTCAGAATGCCCTGGCGAAGGCACATCGTAGAACCCACATGCACCTAAGGGGTATTAATGATTCCTTATCTAACCACAGTGACTGACAATGTGAATCGGGTCTGGGGCTACCCACAGTGACTGACCAGTGGGGCCGAAGACCAATAATACCAAACTAATTAATAAACCTAATAATACCTAACTAATAATAAACCTAATAATGAAACACAAAAAGAAAGGGAAACAATCAACACATGGCATCGATGCAATGCTCAAGCAAGTATGATGATATGACAAGTTAATTTGCATTGGAATTTAACCCTAAGACATGCTCGACGATTTAATCGGGGTTCCGACGGGTGAAAACCCTAACTCGGGGAAACTCCGGAACATATGAGAGGGGTGCATTTGTTCTTCTAATTATACTTGTCATTTAAATTGTTGAACAATGCATGATTATAGGTTAAATAGATAGGTTTCATTTTTCTAAACAATTTGATATATTATTTGTATTTTTCTGACTTATAAATAAAAAGATATTGAATTTACAAGTTTATATCAATTTCTAGAATTATTAAATCATTTAAAATTGAATTACTGTGTCAATATGACATCAGCAAAGGGTTGGGTTTTTTTACTAAGACAGAACCTAGCCATCACATCGAGTCTTTGGGCCCTAGGCCACATCGGCAAGCCACCGTGGTTGTCAAGGTCGGTCGGGCCCGTGGGCCACGCGTCCGTGACGCCAGCCGCTCGCCTCTTGATCGCCGCTACCGCCCGTGGCCGCCGCCCAGCGCTTACTCGCCCGAGCCGCCGCCTACTTGCCAGCCCTGTTTGCTACCATGGCGCCCAGAGTACGCCGGCCATGGCGGCGACAACGTGACCCGTAGCCGCCCGAACCCGTAGCCAGCGTATAGGAGAGGGGCATACTGGCGGCGATGGCGGTTGAGGCGAGAAATCTTTGGGCCTTGAGGAGGGATGACGAAGAGCCGAGTCAGGTGGCGATCGACGGGAGGCCTTGGCGGTCGAGGATGAGCGCGACGGCCAAAGAGGCGACGAGCGAAGGTGGAGGGCGGCGTCGATGAAAAGCGAGGAAGAAGCGGAGAAGTGAGATGGGAAGAAGAAGAAGAGGAGGCGATTATAACCAAAGGACCTTTAGTTCGGTTGGTGGCTCCAACCGACTAAAGATATACGTCGATTGGTGCCACCAACCGACGTATAGTCAATTTTCAGCACTGAAGTGGCGGCGAGGGCTCTTAGTCGGTTTGTGGCTCCAGGGAGGGCGTATTCCCTATTTTCAAATTTTTCTTATTTTCTACGTGTTCCCTTTATTTTTATTTTGGGGTTTAAATTTGTAATGTTTTTAAATGATAATTACTTTGGAATTTAGAAAAACTTTAAACATAAAAAGTGTTTGAATTTGAATAACTAATTCGAAACCATTTGCTGTTTTGAAAAATAATTAATGTAACTATTTAAACTATGAACCATTTAAAATTAATAATGAAATAACTTATATTTTTTAAATATTAATTTGGAATTTAGAAAAACTTTAAACATAAAAGTGTATGGATTTGAATAAATAATCCAAAACCAATTTCTATTTTTAAAAAATAATTAATGTAACCATTTAAAATTAATAATGAAATAACATATATTTTTTAAATATTAATTTGGAATTTAGAAAAACTTTAAACATAAAAAGTGTATGGATTTGAATAAATAATCCAAAACAAATTTCTATTTTTAAAAAATAATTAATGTAACCATTTACAATTAAAAATGAATTAACTTATATTTTTTTAATATCAATTTGGAATTTAGAAAAACTTTAAACATAAGAAGTGTATGGATTTGAATAAATAATCCAAAACCATTTTCTATTTTTAAAAAATAATTAATGTAACCTTTTAAAATGAATTAACTTATATTTTTGAATATTAATTTGGAATTTAGAAAAACTTTAAACATAAAAAGTGTTTGGATTTGAATAAATAATTCAAAACCATTTTCATTTTAAAAACAATTAATGTAACCATTTAAAATATGAACCATTTACAATTAAAATGAATTAACTTATATTTTTAGTATCAATTTGGAATTTAGAAAACTTTAAACATAAGAAGTGTATGGATTTGAATAAATAATCCAAAACCATTTTCTATTTCTAAAAATAATTAATGTAACCTTTTAAAATGAAGATAGGGGCGAGCATCGTTAGAACTTGCATTGGATCTCGAAGAAACCACATATTGCGAGTCTAAAATGATTTTTCAAAAATCACGGCGATAGATCATGTACGTAGTACAAACGGACCCACTTCACCGATTCGGCAGACATTTGTCCTTTTACCCGGGATGGACGAAAAGGTTTGAGATGTACCGGTTGGGAGATAGTCCATGTAAGGTGGTCTAGTATTTTAGGAAAATGGGACGGCGGTAGCATGAAACGGCATTTTGGTGGTTACTTCACAAAAGCGACCCGTTTTTTTTTCGGAAAATGGAAAAGGGCTTTTCGTGCGACAAAAGGAAAACTTCCTCTGCAACATTGTTCTCCATACCAATGTCCACACATGCATAATATGGGCACAACATCACAAACTATGCCGTGATTCAGACATAACATCGGTCATTTGGACGAAAGCCATGAAACCTCGAACATGATAGGTCATTTTGTGAAGGTTTTTTGAAACATGATCAATATACCAAGTCTGTATTTTTCCTTTCAACTATGTAACAAAATATGACACCACGAAGGATTTTCATTGTTCGATTTTTTTGAATTTATTATGCCCGTTTTGAATTATACGAATTTCTAACTATGGTCGAACAGGTGTGCATGAAGATAGGGGACGAGCATCGTTAGAACTTGCATTGGATCTCTGAAGAAACCACATATTGCGAGTCTAAAATGATTTTTCAAAAATCACGGCGATAGATCATGTACGTAGTACAAACCGGACCCACTTCCTACCGATTCGCAGACATTTGTCCTTTTACGGGATGGACGAAAAGGTTTGAGATGTACCGTTGGGAGATAGTCCATGTAAGGTGGTCTAGTATTTTAGGAAAATAGGGCGGTAGCATTACGAAGCGGCATTTTGGTGGTTACTTCAATAAAACGACCCGTTTTTGCGCTCGGAAAATGGAAAAGGGCTTTTCCGATGCGACAAAAGGAAAACTTCCTCTGCAACATTGTTCTCCATACCTATGTCCACACACATGCATAATATGGGCACAACATCACAAACTATGTCGTGATTCAGCACATAACATCGGTCATTTGGACCGAAAAAGCCATGAAACCTCGAACATGATAGGTCATTTTGTGAAGGTTTTTGAAACATGATCATTGTTCAAGACATTTAGTCCCGGATGTAGTCACAAACCGGGACTAAAAATATTTTCCGCCATTTCCCACCTCTTCCCGCCAAGTTTTCCCGCCCTTTCCTTTCTACTAGAGCTTTTAGTCCCGGATGTAGTCACTAACCGGGACTAAAGATATTTCCCGCCATTTCCCAAAGCTTCACGCCAAGTTTTCCCGCCCTTTCCCTCTATATTTAGGGTGATCGTGTAATGGCTATCTACACATCCACACCTTCCTCTCTTAGAACAATGGACAACGCCTACTGGGCCATTCTGACCATCGAGGAGACCGAGGCGTTGTGCGCCTCCTACTACCCTTGTCCGACGTGCTACCGGCCGCCCGCCGGCTGGATGCTGAGCGCAGGAGGGGTTCCTGTCCCTCCTGTCCCTCAAGGTTCCGCATGCCAGGCGGCCATCACAAACCACTTCTACCACGAGCTCACGCCGGAGCAGCGGATGGATCCCCAGTGGGATCCCGACAACTACGACACCTGGAATGCCTTCTTCGCTAATAGGCGGGAAAGGGAGCTCGCCAGTGCGGGTGATGGCCCGCGCCGGTGAACCACAACGGCGGCCGTCAAATGTGGTGGGCGAACCGTACTATCATCAGTGATGCGCTACATCGCCGGGAGACCATCCTCGCCACGGTGCCCATGATTCCACCCGCCACAGGCCCCACATGCCCCCGGTAGCGGCATCGTCTTCCAGAGACCCTCTCCCACCCGCCGTGAATCGAGGCTGGAATTGCCCTGGTATATGCCATGGATGGGCTGAGGATCCCGAGTGGCGGTGGCGATGGCGATGATGATGGCGGCGACGATGAAGACCACAAGCTGCGTGCTATAGGACTAAGCATGATTATGACTAAAGGGGCAGCTTTAGTCACGAGTGTTAGCTAGTCCCGGTTTGTCGGTTTTAATATTAATAAATGTCTTGAGTGTTACCTAATAAATAGAGGGAAATGCCTATAAAGAGAGGTTTCATATTTAGTCGGTTGGAGAAACCAACGCGTTGAAGGGATTGGCGCAGTGGGCGGGCAACACTAATAATAGGGGTGAGTGTCGACATTATGTCGTGCGGCTTGTACCTTGTCCCGATGGTGTCACTAACCGGGACTAAAGATGAACCTTTAGTCGGTTGGAGACACCAACCGACTAAAGATGAGTCAGCACTAATAATAGGTGAGTGTCGACATTATGTCGTGAGTGTCGACATTATGCCGAGCTGCTTGTACTATAAATATGCATCCTTGTGAGTCCAGTCCTCCACCAGTTTGAGGCATCTCCAAGATGGTTTTAGAGCAGGACACCACTACGACAGTTCGGGGAGATGCCGGAGCCCAGTCCTCCGGCATCTCAGAAAGCTGTCATAGAGGCACTCCTAATATGTGAAATTAGTTAGCTCCGAGGAGTATTGATCTAGTTAGTGAAGTTACAAGCTGCAAGATGGTTTCGAGAGCAGGACACCACTGCGGCCAGTTCGAGGAGATGCCGTGAGCCCGGTCCTCGGCATCTCCGATAAACTGGTCATAGAGGCACTCCTAATATGTGAAATTAGTTAGCTCGAGGCGATTGATCTACTTAGTGAAGTTACAAGCTGCAAGATGGTTTTCGAGAGGGGACACCATCGCGGCAGTTTGAGGAGATGCCAGCGGAGCCGGTCCTCGGCATCTCCGAGAAACTGGTCATAGAGGCACTCCCTAATATGTGAAATTAGTTAGCTCCGAGGCGTATTGATCTAGTTAGTGAAGTTACAAGCTGCAAGACATTTATTAATATTAAAAACTGAGACTACAAAACCGGGACTAAAGGCCACAAACCGCGAAAGATATCTTTTGGTCAAGCCACAAACTGCGAAAGACATGAACTAGAGTTACATAATATGCGCATGAACTTCTTGGCATATGTCATTCCTTATGACCGCTTGAGACGTAACCATGGAGAATCTTCTTTACTTAACGGAATGCTTGGGTCAGTTTTCACTGTGAAGGGCGGAATTTCATCAAACTTATTATAATCTTCTGACATGTCTGCCTTGTCCTCGATTCCCACGATGTTTCTTTTCCCTGAAAGAACTCTGTGACGCTTTGGCTCATCATATGATGTATTCGTTTGCATATTTTTTCTTTTTTGATGCGAGGACATGTCCTTCACATAGAAAACCTGAGACACATCATTGGCTAGGACGAATGGTTCATCTCTATAACCAAGATTGTTGAGATCCACTTGTCATTCCGTACAACTGGTCTATCTTTACCCTTCCCCATTCAGGTTGACCCATTTGCGGTGAAACAAAGGGACCTTAAAAGAGACTCCATAGTCTAGTTCCCATATCTCCTCTATCTAACCATAATATGTGTCCTTTTGTCCATTCTCGTCTATTGCATCAAAGCGGACACCACTATTTTGGTTGGTGCTCTTTATCTTGGGCGATCGTGTAGAATGTATTCCCATTTATTTCGTACCCTTGGAAATTCAATACGATGAAGATGGTGTGTGCCAACAAGTATAGCTGATCTCCAACGGTGGTGTCATTCAAGAGATGTGTCGCATCCAACCACGAAAAGACTTCATGTGTTCATCTGTAATCCATGATTCAGGCTTCCCGGGTTTTGGGCGTACAATATTCTTGTGTTCCTCGATATCTGGAGCTGCCAAGGTGGAATTATGTAGAAGCTGTAGTGTGCTTTAGTGAAAGAATCCCGTCCCTACATATCATTGCTTTCTTTCCCAGTGCCTTTTCCACTTAGTCTTCCCTCATCATGAGTCGAAACACCAATCGGCTTAAGGTCAGAATAATTCAACACAAAACTCAATGACCTCCTCTGTTCCATATCCCTTGGAGATGCTTCCATACAGTCTACGGTTATGAACATATTTCTTTAAGACTCCCATGAACCTCTCAAGAGGAACATATTGCAGAAATAGGACCGAGAATGGCAATCTCTTCCACTAGATGAACCAGGAGATCGTCATAATATTGAAGAAGGATGGTGGGAACACCAATTCAAAACTAACAAGACATTGTACCACATCATACATAACCTTGGCAGAATATCTAGATTGATTACCTTACGAGATATTGCATTGAGGAATGCACACAGCTTCACAATGGGTACTCGAACATTTTCGGTAGAAGCCCCCTCAATGCAATCGGCAAGCTGTCATAATCACGTGTGATCATGAGACTTCAGGTTTTGGAAATTTTCTGCCATATTTATTATCCCCTTTATATTAGATGAGAAGCCCGACGAGACCTTGACCTTTGTAAAGGACTTAAAAAGATTTCCTTCTCTGCTTTGGTAAGAGCATAGTGGCACGACTTAAGTGGCGCCCTTTATCCGTCTTGTTATCTGTATGCATGTTCTTTGGGTCTTTCATAATTTGTTGGTCCTCCGTGCTTGGTGTATCTTTTGTCTTCCCATACGCCTAGGAATCCTAGCGAGTTCACGAGAGATTCTTCGTCACGTGCATCACGTCGATTGAAGAAGCGGACACGGACTTTCCAATATGGCAGCTCCCAAAATATAGATTTCTTCTTCCACATGGGTGCGTGTCTGTAGCGACGTCGTTGGGCTGATTGACCTTGGGACCCTTTCAAAGATTACTTCTATGTCCTTAACCATACCAAATACATCATCACCAGGGAGTTCGGGCTTCTTCGATGATCTGCCTCACCTTTGAAATGCTTGCCTTTCTTTCTTCGGGATGATTGGTGGAAAAATCGTCGATTCGCCATGTACACAACCTGCTTGCATTTATGCAAATATGTACCTTCGGTCTTATCTAAGCGGTGGGTGCATACCTTATATCCTTTGTTTATGCGTCCTAAAAGGTTACTAAGCGGGCCAATCATTGATGGTTCTGAATAACAACCCTAGATTAAATGGCTCTGTTTGTTCTCATCCCACGCACGTACCTGGTTTGCCCCTGGTAAGAGTTCTTCAACTAATGGCCTAAGGTACACATCAATGTCGTTGCCCGGTTGCTTGGCCTTGGATGGCTCTTGGCATCATAATGAACTTCGCTTCATGCACAACCAAGGAGGCAGGTTGTAGATACATAGAGTCACGGGCGGTGCTATGGCGCAGCTCTGCTCCCAAAAGGATTCATGCCATCCGTACTTAGACCAAACCATAAGTTCCTTGCGTCACTGCCGCAAAGTCAGGAAGTCTCTCTCGATTTTTCTCCTTGTGACCCATCGTGGTGTCTCAACTTCCGTCTTTCTTACGGTCTTCTTTGTGCCATCGCAACAACCTGGCATGCTCTTTGTTTACGAACATGCGTTTCAACCTTGGTATTATAGGAGCATACCACATAACCTTAGCGGGAACCCTCTTAGGAGGCTCTCCCTCAACATCACGAGGTCATCTCGTGCGATCTTATACATAGCGTGTTGCATACAAGACATTTATCTAAATTCTCATACTCCTTACATGTAGAGGATGATCATTAATGCATGCATGTACCTTTTGCACATCTAATCCCGGAGGATAGAGAGTCTTCTTTGCCGTAGGTACTCTCGGGAAGTTTGTTATGTTTTGGAAACTTGACTTCATTATTTTCACCATCTTTTCAAATGAGTCGGTTAGACCACACTCGCCTTCCATCATAACAATTCCGGTGTGGTACGAGCTTTGTCTGCCATCTTCACAATTTGGGTACAACAATTTCTTGTGATCTTCTAACATGCCCTCTAACTTCAACTTCTCATTTACATTTCCACGGTCTCGCTTTGCATCGAAATGACCCTACCAAGTTCATCGGCTCATCGATGCCGTTCTTCACCTCTTTCCTCTCCATTGTCTTCCATTGCGGTATCCTTTGTATTAGGAAACATATGATGATAGTTGTTATCATCATCTTCTTCTTCAGCATCTTCCATCATAACCCCTCTTTCCTCGTGCTTGGTCCGGCAAAGATAGTTGGGCATGAAACCTTTCATAATCAGGTGGCGGCGAATGATTTTCGAGGAAGAGTACTCCTTGTTATTCGACATTGAACAAATGGACAACGTATAAATCCATTCTCTTTGTTTACGTAGCCACATCGATAAATTTATCACGCCTTTGATATACCGGCTACATGGTCACCATACATCCATTCCGACCGTTCATCGCATCATATAAGTAAGTTTATCAAAAGCAGGACATCATAAATAGTGAAATAACCAATTCACCGACACATGAATTGTATCAATGACCTAGAAAAGATAAGATTGCTAATCTCGATCGAGAAATAAATAGGAGAAAGCTCAAGTGCGTCTCGGACACCTTCTATATTTTTGTTCTATGAGAAATTCAGCGGGATTATTCACTCAAACATTTTAACAAACACCTTCAATGCATGCATGAGAAAAAACTAGCACCCCTCACACCTTCCACCATTCAAAAAAGCAGTGGAGGCGGAGGGGGGCGTGCATTTATAGAGGCGGGGGTCTTTAGTCGGTTGGAGCCAACAACCGGGACTAAAGTGCGTCTCACGCCACGTGGTTGTGGCCAAACCTTTAGTCGGTTGGTGGCTCCAGCGACGCCTCTCCCAGCCCGTGCGCTCCAGCCGGGCCAGCGTGCGGCATTAGTCGGTTGGTGGCGCAGCGGGACTAATGCTCAGTCATGACGGATAGCCCTTTTCCTCTGGTGATGCTTTTGGCGCACAAATATCAGCGTTCATTCACGAAACATATCCGTAGTCAATCGATCAGCGTACCTAGGTCGTAAGAGGCGACATGTGCATCGATGACATGATCATATATCCATGGATTTTCGATATATCTAACATACCTCCCGTATTGCAGTTGGCACACACGGAATACCCATCATGGGTGTGGCTCACTACCGGAAAATAGGTCATTGTTGTGCATCGCAGTGTTGTCGTGCGCCAAGGCACGACAAACAAACTTTTGCTGTGATGGGCTAGAAGAGAGCTCATGGCAAACACTACGGGAAAAATGTTCGTTGCCGTCGACCCAGCTCTTTGCCGTGTGCCAAAAGGCCCGAAACACGGCAAAGAATCTTTGCCGTGTGTAAATCAAGAGGAACACGGCAAAGAACATCTGCACGGAAAACTGCAGAAAAAGAACACGACAAAGAAAAAAACACGGCAATGGATAGACGAGAACATCCGTCAAAGAAAATCAGCACGGCAAAGTCAATGAAGACACACGGCAAAGATATATTCACGGCAAAGAAGTGGGCCCCGTGGCCTCATGAGTCACCCGCGGCGGTGACGGCGAATCTTTGCCGTGTGCCCTCGCCGTCAGGTACACGGCAAAGATAATCTTTACCGTGTGTATTCTTCTGTATACACGGCAAAGCATTTATTTCACCTTTTTCTTTTTTTAATTAGCAAGGCTTTATTACATATATGTTAGGTGATATTATTTCATAGGATCATGAGCACACACATATGATCATAGGTTATTGTGACTTGATCACTATATACATCCACCCCTCCTTATATGGTCCGGTTTCATCGGGACGGGGAGATTCCCCCTTATACAGGTCCAGAACCTTCCGCTTCTAGGTTAGAGCTGTAGGGTTTCGTAGCATGGAAAACAAAAATTTTCTATCGCATACAAACAAACAAGCCAAGATCTATCTACTAGATTGTAGCAACGAGTCGATGGAATAACTTACCCTCGAAGATTCCAAAGTGTTTAACGAGAGCGGATTCTCGTGGGTGATGTAGTCGTACTCTTCCCGATCTCAAGATCGTGAGCGATCCTTCCGCGCTGCGTTCGGACGCTCCTGCAATCGGTCTGCGTTCGGTGCTCGTGAAGACCTTACTCTCCTTGTTCCGGCATCGGCGGAGGTTGTAGCACTCTCCTCGCGATTCCGGCCTGGCGTGATGCAGGAGTAGAGGGAGATCATGAGGCTTCGCCTTAAGCGGGGCGAGTATGGTGGAGTATGAGAGAGAACTATTAGTGGTCTAGGGTTTAGACACACCAATTAGAAGGCTCTAATCCGAAGGCTAGGGCAATTAGAAGCTCTAAACCAAAACAGCTCTAAACCGGAGTCTAGGGCTAGGATTTAGATTAGAGGCTAGGAAACTTGTGTGTCTAGAGGAGGAGGCCATGCCCCTCCTTTTATAGGTGGAGGGGGCCGGCGCGCCAGGGGAGGGAGGGGAGTCCCTCCCCAACTCAGCCTAGTGGAGGCGCCGCCGGTTGGAGGAGGGATTCGCTCCCCAACTCGGTTTTGCCCTCCTCTTGCTTGTTTCCCACAGTTTCTTGTTTTAGCCGTTTGACTTTCAAACTGGCCATTTGACTTTTCTGTTTTAGGATTCAATTTAATCCTTTATTTGGAACAGCAAGAACACTTAGTACATGATGCAATCATTCCAATATGCAATGACACATTCATGTACCCTTCCCCAGTCTGGGACATTAGGAACCTTCTAGAACATTCGATGAAAACACGGAATCATTTCCGAACTCCGAAACGGGACTTTCCTTATATGAATCTTATTCTCCGGACCAATCCGGATCACCTCGTGATATCCGGATCCCATCCGAGACTCAAACAACATTCGGTCTCTTTCTCATAATACCATAACTACTCAAACAACGTCGAATCCTTAAGTGTGTCTCCCTACGGTTCGTGAATTATGCGGACATGATCGAGACACTTCTCGAACAATAACCAATAGAGGAATCTAGAAATTCATATGGCTCCCACATATTTCTCGATTACTTTGCGATCGAATGAACCACTTACATACGATACCAATTTCCCTTTGTCTCACGATAGTTTACTTATCAGGGTTATGATCGTCGGTATCTCTGCATACCTAGTTCAACCTCGTTACCGATAAGTACTCTTTTCTCGTTCGTGATATGTGATCCCTTGTGAGAGTCACATGCTTGCAAGCTAATTGGATGACATTCCACGAGAGGGCCGAGTATATCATGGACAAATCTCACTCTTGATCCATGTCTCAACCAAAACTTTCCGAACACTCAATGCCACCTTTATAGCCACCCGATTCACGGTGTGGTGTTTGATGTCATCAAAGCATCCATCCGATAAAGGTGATATGCATGATCTCATGGTCGAAGGAATTAGGTTACTATGTATCGAAAGCATATAGCAATTGAACTATTGAAATGACTTGATCTTTATGCTACGCTTATCTATAGGAGTATGTCCACCATATCATTCTCCTAACGATATGATCTTGTTGTTGATAACATCTCAATGTTCATGATAGAAACCACAATCATCTATCAACCAACAAGCTAGTGAAGTATAGAGGCTATACTAGGGACTTCAAATTAAGTTTGCAAATCACACAAGTATCAATGTTTCCTTGTTAATACTATTATAGCATGAATGTAAACATTTATCATAAACACAAAGATATAATAATAACTACATTTATTATTGCCTCTAGGGCATATCTCCAACAAGAGGCGCATGCATGCGAGGGGACACATGCAATCACCTATACCAACCTTGCACCACACTCACACATATGCTAGGGACACATGCAAGTTTTCATCGATTAGCGTTCTCGTGGTCTTCCTCCGTGAAACCACGATCTGCGGGCCTCGGATCGTCTACCCCTAGACATTCTTGATAGGGTAGCAGCGTAGATCTCTCTTGTTTGTGTTCGACTAGGTCATAGGATGATGTAAAACCATGTTGGTTCACAAGTTGGGGCACTATCCTGCAGGTTTCACCTCTAGGGCATTTATCATAAACACAAGATATAATAATAACTACATTTATTATTGCCTCTAGGGCATATCTCCAACAGTCTCCCACTTGCACTAGAGTCATCTAATCTAGATTACATGGTAATATACGAACACCCATGGCAGTTTGGTGTTGGTCATGTTTTGCCCTCGGAGAGGTTTAGTCAGCGGATCGCCACATTCAGATCTGTACTTTTGCAAATCTTTATATCCCCATCCTGGATATGTTCTCGAATAAGCGTGAAAGCGTAGCTTGATGTGCTTGACTTCTTGTGTGACCTTGGTTCTTGCGCATTGGCTATGCGCCCATGTTATCACGTAGATAGACATTGGGTCCAGCACTAGGAACCACACTCTGCTGTAATGAACTCTTTCATCCATATCGCTTCTTGTGAAGCCTCAAAGCAACCATGTATTCCGATTCAGTTGAAGATCTCGCCACAACGCTTTGCTTTGCACTCCTCCAGCTAGCTGCTGCACCATTCAAAATAAATCATTATCCGGTTGTGATTTAGAATCATGCGGATCGGTGTTCCAACTAACATCGGTGTAACCGTTAACAGCGAGTTGTTCATCACCTCCATAAGAAATAACCATATCCTTAGTTCTTCTCAAGTACTTAAGGATGTTTTGACCATTGTCAATGATCCACTCTGGATCACTTTGATATCTGCTAGTTAAACTAACGGCATATGCAATGTCGGGTCTAGTACATAGCATGGCATACATTAGAGATCCTATGGCTGAGGCATGGGAGTCTTACTCATCCTTTCTCTATCTTACGGATGTCGGACTTTGAGTTTTACTCAAGTCGTATTAGCAACATAGGCAGAACCCTTTCTTGCTTTCTTCCATTCAAACCTCTTTAGAATTTTGTCCAAATATGTACTCTGTGACAATGATATTTGGCGTTTCAATCTATCTCTATAAATCTTTATGCCTAATATGTATGCTTGTAAGAACCTTCATTGAAAACTATTATTCAAATATTCTTTGACACTATTAAGAAGGTCTACATCATTCCCAATCAACAATATGTCATCCACATATAGTATTAGGAATGCTCTGAGCTCCACTCACTTTCTTGTAAATACAAGCTTCTCCATAAGTTTGTATAAAACCAAAACTTTTGATTACTTTATCAAAACGTTGATTCCAACTTTGGGATGCTTGCTTCAATCCATAGATGGATCGTTGAAGTTTGCATACCTTGTTAGCATCTTTAGGATCGACAAAACCTTTGGGTTGCATCATATACAACTCTTCATCAATGTCTCCATTGAGGAATGCTGTTTTGACATCCATCTGCCATATCTCATAATCATAATATGCAGCGCTCGCTAACATTATCCTCACAGATTTTAGCTTTGCTACTTGGTGAGAAAGTCTCATCGTAGTCAACTCCTTGAATTTATCGAAACCCTTTGCGACAAATCGAGCTTTATAAACGATAACATTACCATCGGCATCTGTTTTCTTCTTGAAAATCCATTTGTTCTCGTGACCTTCCGGCTATCGGTAAGTCCACCAAAGTCCATACTTGGTTTTCGTACATGGATCCAATCTCGGTTCATGGCTTCTTGCCATTTATTGGAATCTGGGCTCATCATCGCTTCCTCATATGTCTCGGGGTCATCGGTGTTGTCCACCAACATGACATTCATAGCGGAATCATACCAATGCAGGTAGTGCGAGTTCTCGTTGACCTCCGAGGCTGTCGCAACTTCAACCGAAGTTTCATGATCACCATCATTAGCTTCCTCTCTTATTGGTGCAGGCACCACGGGAACTTCTTCGGTCTTTGCGCTACTCGCAATTCGAGAGAAGGTTCGACAACCTCATCGAGTTCTACTTTCCTTCAGTCACTTCTTTCGAGAGAAATTCCTTCTCTAGAAAGGATCTATTCTTAACCTTGAAGATTTTGCCTTCGGATCTATGATAGAAGGTATACCCAATAGTTTCCTTGGGTATCCTATGAAGGCGCATTTTTCCGCTTTGGGTTCAAGCTTGTCCGCTGTAACTTCTTTACATAGGCCGCATCCCGGACTTTAAGGAGCGACAATTTAGGTTTCTTCCCAAACCATAATTCATACGGTGTCGTTTCAGCGGTTTAGATGGTGCCCTATTTAAAGTGAATGCGGATGTTTCTAATGCATAACCCAAAATGATAGCGGTAAATCTGTAAGTGACATCATAGAGCGAACCATATCTAAGAGAGTTCGATTCTGACGTTCGGACACCATTCTGTTGTGGTGTTCCCGGTGTCAATTGTGAAAGTATTCGCATTTCTTCAAATGCTCGCCAAACTCGTAACTTAGATATTCACCTCCACGATCGAGCGTAGAAATTTAATCTTCTTGTTACGTTGATTCTCTACCTCACTTTGAAACTCCTTAAACTTCTCGAAAGTTTCGGACTTATGTTTCATGAAATAGATATACCCATATCTACTCAAGTCATCCGTGAAGGTAAGAACATACTTGATAACAACCGTAGCGATGCTACACTCATTGGACCACACACATCGGTATGTATGATTTCCAATAAGTCCGTAGCTCCATCATACTGAAAATGGAGTCTTAGTCATTTTACCCATCGGACATGCTTCACATCTTTCAAGTGATTCAAAATCAAGTGATTCAAGAAGTCCATCGAATGGAGTTTCTTCATCGTTTCACTCCAATGTGACCAAGGCAGCGATTGCCACATATAGGTCGAATAATCGCTTGATTTCAAGCGTT
Source organism: Avena longiglumis (assembly GCA_030063025.1). Classification (NCBI taxonomy): domain Eukaryota; kingdom Viridiplantae; phylum Streptophyta; class Magnoliopsida; order Poales; family Poaceae; genus Avena; species Avena longiglumis. Next base: position 4,599,679 of record CP125975.1, read on the forward strand.
TAGCCTCAATGTTGTTGATATGTGTATTTCCACTATCGAGATTCAACAAGAATAGACCATCTATCAAAGGTGCATGTGCATAAAACATATTACTCATATAAATCGAACAACCATTATTCTCGGACTTAAACAAGTAACCGTCTTGCAATAAACAAGATCCCGATATAATGTTCATGCTCAGCGGGCACCAAATAACAATTATTTAAGTATAAAACTAATCGATGGTAGATGAAGGGTAGCGTGCCGAGCGATCACATCAACCTTTGATCCATTTCCCACGCGCATTGTCACCTCGTTCTTCGCTAGCTTCCGTCTATTCTGACTTTGTTTGAGTTACAAATATGAGCAACCCGGGGTATCAAATACCCAGGCACTACTACGAGTACTGGTGAGATACACATCAATAACATGTATATCGGATATACCTTTCTTCTTGATGTTGCCGTTCTTCAAATCCGCCAAGTACTTTGGGAAATTCCGCTTCCAGTGACCTTCTCCCTTGCAGTAAAAGCACTCAGTATCAGGCTTAGGTCCATCCTTGGTCTTCTTCGTTGGCGTGGTAACTTTCTTACCACCCTTCTTGAAGTGTCCCTTCTGCTTAGACTTGCCTTTCTTGAATTTGGTGGTCTTATTGACCAACAACACTTGGTGCTCTTTCTTGATCTCCACTTCTGCAGATTTCAACATGGCAAAGAGTTACGCAGCGTCTTGTTCATATTCTACATGTTGTAGTTCATCACAAAGTTCTTGTAACTTGGTGGTAGTGATTCTTGGGACAGTAAATCCCCAAAGCATTAGGAATCACTATACCCAAGCTTTGAAGTTTGTTTGCGTGCCGGACATCTTAAGCACATGCTCAGCGGACTGCCTCTTCCATCTTGCGGTTAAAGAACTTTTGAAGCCTCATAGCTTTCAATTGCATGAGTCCCAAAAATCAATTTGAGATCCTCGACAATATCATATGGGTGCAATCCTCAAACCTTTTACGAAGCTCCGATTCCAAACCATACAAGATAGCACTTGAACTATAGATCTTGATTCTTAGAGCGAGGTAAACATTCTTTACTTCATCGGAGAATCATCTGCGTGGGTCACCCAATGTGCATCCGACACATAGGTCAAATTACAGGTGAGGACAATCCTCAAATTGCGGAACCAATCCGAAGTTGCTTCCATTGTTTTCAACTTTTCTTTCTCTAGGAGCGCATTAAAATTGATGGTAGGGCTGCCATTGATCTACAACATATTTGCAATAGTTTAGACTAAGTTTATGACAAGTTGAGTTCAAATTAATTAATAAAGTTAATCTAGGTGAACTCCCACTCAAAACAATATCCCTCACATTGTTTTAGTGATCACACGAACCAAATCCACTACATCAACACCGATCATCACGAGTTGATATAGTTTCAATGGCGAACAATCATCATGTTCATCATATCTTCTATATGATTCATGCTTTACCTTCGGTGATCCGTGTTCGAGACCATGCGTACATGCTTGGCTCGTCAAGATCAAACCTTAGTTTACGCATGAGCAAATCTGGCTTGCTCACGTTGTATACACTTGCGGAATCTAACACACTCGATCATCACGTGGTGCTTCGAAACAACAAGCTTTAGCAACGGTGCTAACTAAGGGTGAACACTTTATGACTTGAAATTCATGTGCATGAGGGATCATCTTATAATGCTACCTGGTCGTCTACTAAGCAATACAAGATGCATAAAGGATTAACATCACATGCAATTCAATATATATGTGATATGATATGGCCTTTCTTCTTTGTGCTTCCGATCTCCATCTTCAAGCAAGAACATGATCTCCATCATCACCGGCATTGCATCAAGGTCAATGACGCCTCTCCATGGTTGTCGTCCACCGGCTTCAACTATTACAACTATTTTGAATAGACACCGGGTCTTAACATAAATTAAAGACAACCATATGGCTCATGATTTGCCAACTTACAATAAGGAACATTGCATACATCAAATATAATCACAATCATGGCCATATCACATCACTTTGCACACCGCAAAACAAAGTTAGGCGCCTCTACTTTCTTTGCATATTTCGTGGTTTGGGGCTTTCAATAAGTGTCGTTCTAACTTACGAACAAGAACCACAACATTGATACTAGTATTGTTAATCACCCGTTGTAAATTGGATCTTAACTATGCTAGGAGAAGCGGCACCATAAAGCCACTTATGCAATACAAGTTGCATGTCAAGCATGGAGCAAGTCTCATGAGCGATGTCATGTAAGGTTAGCCGGGCTTCATCCCAACATACCGCAAGATGCAAAGTACACAAGAAGCAATCGACAATAAAAGCATCAACGCCCACAATGACCATTGTGTTCTACTGCGTCTGTGATCTACATATAGACGCAGCTCACGATACCCTTTGTAGGGTTACGTAGCATGGAAAATAAAAATTTCTATATACAAACAAACAATCCAAGATCTATCTACTAGATTGTAGCAACGAGTCGATGGAATAACACCTCGAAGATTCCAAAGTGTTTAACGAGGCGGATTCTCGTGGGTGATGTGGTCGTACTCTTCCCGATCTCAAGATGGCGTGACGATCCTTAGGCGCTGCGTTCGGCGCGCTCCATGATCGGTCACCGTTCGGTGCTCGGCGAAGACCTTCCTCTCCCTTGTTCCAGCGGTGAGGTTGTAGCACTCTCCTCGCGATTCTGGACTGTGATGCAGGAAGTAGAGGGAGATCCCGAGCCTTCATGGCGGAGAGTATGGTGGAGTATGAGAGAGAACTATTAGTGGTCTAGGGTTTAGACACACCAATTAGAAGGCTCTAATCCGAAGGCTAGGGCAATTAGAAGCTCTAAACCAAACAGCTCTAAACCGGGTCTAGGGCTGGGATTTAGATTAGAGGCTAGGAAACTTGTGTGTCTAGAGGAGGCCACCGCGCCCTCCTTTTATAGGTGGAGGGGCAGCTAGGGAGGAGGATTCCTCCCAACTCGGCCTAGTGGAGGCGCCACCGGTTGGAGGAGGATTCCTCCCCAACTCGGTTTTAGCCCTCTTGCTTGTTTCCCAGTTTCTTGTTTTAGTAGTTTGACTTTCAATGGCATTTGACTTACATTTTGGATTCAATTTAATCCTTTATTTGGAACAACAAGAACACTTAGTACATGATGCAATCATTCCAATATGCAATGACACATTCATGTACCTTCCCCGAGTGCGGACATTAGGAACCTTCTAGAACATTCCGATGTAAACACGGAATCATTTCGAACTCAAGCGGGACTTTCCTTATATGAATCTTATTCTCCGGACCATTCCGGATCACCTCGTGATATCCCGGATCCCATCCGAGACTCGAACAACATTCGGTCTCTTTCTCATAATACCATAACTACTCAAACAACGTCGAATCCTTAAGTGTGTCTCCCTACGGTTCGTGAATTATGCGGACATGATCGAGACACTTCTCCGAACAATAACCAATAGAGATCTGAAATTCATATGGCTCCCACATATTTCTCGATTACTTTGTGATCGAATGAACCACTTACATACGATACCAATTTCCTTTTGTCTCACGATAGTTTACTTATCCGGAGGTCATGATCGTCGGTATCTCTGCATACCTAGTTCAACCTCGTTACCGATAAGTACTCTTTTCTGGTTCCGTGATATGTGATCCCTTGTGAGCAGTCACATGCTTGCAAGCTAATTGGATGACATTCCACCAGAGGGCCCAGTATATCATGGACAAATCTCACTCTTGATCCATGTGTCTCAACCAAAACTTTCCGAACACTCAATGCCACCTTTATAGCCACCCGATTCACGGTGTGGTGTTTGATGTCATCAAAGCATCCATCCGATAAAGGTGATATGCATGATCTCATGGTTGAAGGAATTAGGTTACTATGTATCGGAAAGCATATAGCAATTGAACTATTGAAATGACTTGATCTTTTATGCTCACGCTTATCTATAGGAGTATGTCCACCATATCATTCTCCTAACGATATGATCTTGTTGTTGATAACATCTCAATGTTCATGATAGAAACCACAATCATCAACCAACAAGCTAGTGAAGTATAGAGGCTATACTAGGGACTTCAAATTAAGTTTGCAAATCACACAAGTATCAATGTTTCCTTGTTAATACTATTATAGCATGAATGTAAACATTTATCATAAACACAAAGATATAATAATAACTACATTTATTATTGCCTCTAGGGCATATCTCCAACAAGAGCGCATGCATGCGAGGGGGACACATGCAATCACCTATACCAACCTTGCACCACACTCACACACATATGCTAGGGACACATACAAGTTTTCATCGATTAGGCGTTCGTGGTCTTCCTCGTGAAACCACGATCTGCGGCCTCGGATCGTCTACCCCCTAGACATTCTTACGATAGGGGTAGCCCAGCGTAGATCTCTCTTGTTTTGTGTTAGACTAGGTCATAGGATGATGTAAAACCATGTTGGTTCACAAGTTGGGCACTATCCTACAGTTTCACTGAGGGGAGATTCCCTTTATCTGAGTCCAGAACCTTTCGCTTCTAGGTTAGAGCACATGCATGCGAGGGGGACACATGCAATCACCTATACCAACCTTGCACCACACTCACACACATATGCTAGGGACACATGCAAGTTTTCAGATGATTCCGACGTTCTCGTGGACTTCCTCCGGCGAAACCCTGATGATCTGCGGGCCTCGGATCGTCTACCCCCCTAGACATTCTTCTGATAGGGGTAGCCCGGCGTAGCTCTCTTGTTTTGTGTTTGATTATGTCTTGGGATGATGTTAAACCATGTTGGTTCACAAGTTGGGGCACTATCCTACCCGGTTTCACTGAGCAGGGATTCCCCTTATCTGAGTCCGAACCGGCTTCTAGGTTAGGCGCATGCACATGGGGGACACATGCAAGCATTAATATACCAACCTTGCACCTCACACGCATATGCTAGGGACACATGCAAGTTTTCATCGATTAGACGTTCGTGGTCTTCCTCCGTGAAACCACGATTTGCAGACCTCGGATAATCTACCCCTAGACATTCTTCAGGGTAGCCCGGCATAGCTCTCGCTTGTTTTGTGTTTGACTAGGTCATAGGATGATGTAAACTATATTTGGATTTCATGTTGGGGCACTATACGTCCGGTTTCACCATGTGAGATTCCCTTATACGGTCAGGAACCGCTTCTAGGTTAGAGCGCATGCATGCGAGGGGACACATGCAAGCACATATACCAACCTGGCACCACACTCACACACATATGCTAGGGACATGCAAGTTTTCATCTGATTCAAGCGTTCTCGTGGTCTTCCTCGTGAAACCACGATCTGCGGGCCTCGGATCGTCTACCCCCTAGACATTCTTACGGCGGGGGTAGCCGCGTAAGCTCTCTCTTGTTTTGTGTTTGACTAGGTCATAGGATGATGTAAAACCATGTTGGTTCACAAGTTGGGGCACTATCTGATCGGTTTCACCGTGAACGGGAGATTCCCCTTATCTGGTCCAGAACCTTCGCTAGGTTAGTGAGGGGACACATGCAAGCACATATACCAACCTTGCACCACACTCACATACATATGCTATGGACACATGCAAGTTTTCGGATGATTCCGGCGTTCGTGGTCTTCCTCCGGCGAAACCACGATGATCTGCGGCGCCTCGGATCATCTACCTA
>CP125975.1:4605474-4710302 GCA_030063025.1 Avena longiglumis
CCCTACGTGCGGACTGCAATAACTGACGCGCAAGCAGTTGCAACCGCGGGAGTTTCTGCGGGAGGTTCTGAGGCAGGATTTGCGAGGCAGGCGATATGCGGAAGCGGCGATGCTGCAGGATGGGTGACAAACAGGCGTGGCTAGCCAAGTATGCCCACTGGAACAAGTCATGAGAATCTAGCCCAGCTCAAGCGGTGGAGCAAATCGGTACCATCACGAGGACGGTTAAACCCGTCTTGAAGAAGGACCGTCGGCTATTCAAAGCCGTTACTAGCAAGTTTGATGCGATTCGTTTGCCACCCAGTATAAGCTCCCGAGTTCTCAAGGTTCGGGTCGGAAGGGTCAAGCTCGATCGAGCACATAAGCGATACTGGCACAACTAGGCATGATTCGGCAGCGGATCGAGATGCGCGTAAATTTTTCATAATCTACGCGGGACCAGCCTTTGGGTGGTACACCTCTTTGCCACTGATTCAATTCGTGCACGGAAGCAAGCTGGAAAAGCGGTTCCATCGGTACCATTGAGGCTCTGAGGTGGCATTGCGGACAGGCTGTCTTGGCGGCGAAGCGAGGGCTGCGGTACATCCGGCGCCCGGACCGTCAGAACCGATGTTACTCGACTCGTTTAGCGAGAAGAAGGAAAGCGGTCGGTTGGCGGTGGGCCTCTTAGCACCCATCAAGGATCGCTTTCCGGTGAGTACAACTCATTGGCGCTATGGCGAAGCGGCGATGTATGAACAGCGCCACAGGTTATACCAAGACAAATTCAGCGTCCGATAGGCCTGGTCGTCTGAAGAAGGTGATCTCGCAAGACCAGGAAGTGGCCGTGTGAATGGGCTCGAGGCGAGATCATGTAGCTGCAAATGGGTGAAACGACAGGGCCTGCAAAGGGTTGACTTGATGTGAGCAAAGCCCGAAGCGAGATATTCGATTTGCTCTTGAAGGAGAAGCGGTGAGGTTACCGAAGGCCACAAAATCCCTCTGGCTCGAAATGAGCAGGAGACCATCTGCAAGTGGCATCATTCGTTCACCCACACCACAATAGTGCAAAGAACTTGGCGCCAAATCCAAATGGCGATAGAACAAACCGTCGATCCTTGGGCAGTTCGCCATGAAAGTGAACACAAACCTTAGCCATTTCCGGCGTCAACATGGTAGAACTTCGATGCGGCTCCGGCGTCGGCTGGATTTCTCGTTCGGCGTTAATATGGCGAGAATGCAGGTACCACCATGACGCGTACAAGCGGGAAAATTAGTCGATCTCGGGGCAAAGAAAGAGAGGAGGCTAGTCCGCGACCGGCCCAGCCACAATAACGGGCAATATATGAGAGGAACAAGTGAGGAGAGTGCGATATCGAAGCCACATTCCACGCATCTCCTTAACAAGTATGGCGTCGATGACCAACGTCGCCGGCGTAATAGAGGCAATGAAATATGAGCACCTTGCTAAGGGACCGTCTAAAAAAGAAAAGGAGGCGCGGACAAAGCTTGCGGATTATCCTTTCTTCAGAAGTATTGCTGGGGGCGGGGTGGGCGATTGCCTACGATCGACAACTGCCGGAATGCGGTCGGCAGAGAAGGAGGACACGAGGCCGATGTCGGTGTTCAAGCGTCTAGGGCCTCTTCCACCCCGAGGCCGTTCTGAGAGTCCGCTCGGCGAAGACCTCGAAGTCAAAGAGATGACAAAGGCGAAGGCGGTATCACCGTCAAGGTGGTGTCGACGGACTCGAGACACACCCAAAAGCGTAGAGTGCAGCGCTGCGTAACGGAGAAGCTGAGCGCGGTATCTCACGCTTAAAAAGCCTGCCCGATCATCCGTCAAAAATTGGGCAGACCCTGAAGCGGAAGATCGCCCTACAAGGAAAGAATGGCACACCAAACCAGCAAAAGCGATGCACGGACGTCGGCACAAATTATGATGTTCGTACTACCGTCGATATCGCCAGAACCAATGAGCTACCGTTGCTTTGGTTGACTACGGTCCACGGCGGTTATCTTTGAGAAGCCACGCGAGAAGGGTTACAAACATCGAAAGCCACTGTACTCGGGGTTACATCAATGGGCAACCTGTCGCAAGATGTTGGTGGACACGGGCGGCGGTCAATATCATGCCATATTCCATGCTACGACGTTTGGGGCGGCTCCTGCAGATTTGATCAGCACCAGCGTCACGTTAAGCGACTTCAGCGGTCGGACCCGGCGTAGGGCGTCTTGAGCGTAGATCGACCCGTGAGCAGAAAAACCATCCCACGTCATTCTTCGCCGTGGGCGGCAAAAGCACTTTGTCTTGCTAGGAAGGTTGATTCACGCTAATTACATTCCGTCCACAATGCACAGTGCACGATCGATGGGAGACGGAGATGAAGTGGAGGTCATCCGAGATGATTCTATCGAGATCTCCGCTGGCATGAGCGTGCAGGAAGCGAAGACCAAAGCCGATCTGGAATCAATCTAAACGGCTGCGTGTGAAGCTACAAAAAGCGAAGTGAGGCTGGTCTTATCCAGCCTTCTGAGTAGAAAAAGCCCCACGAGCGTAAATGCGGCGATCCTCGCGATCGGCCACAAAAAATAAAGCAGCGATCATCGACAAGCGGCTCATGTAGTCGTAGCGGAGATGCTGCGCCTTGTAAAACAATAAGGTGTAAACCGTCATTGACTAATGCAAGCAAAAGGCCTTTAGGGACTCACGAGGAGAAAGACAGCTCGGACCGAGCCACTGCCATTCACACTTGCAGCTCCGGAACCGCCCGAGGCGGCTTATGTCTACAAGGCTGGGCGACCAAGCGATTGCCAATTCTGTTTGAGCCACCTAAGGAAATCCCACGGTATATATGCCTCGTGCGGACTGCAATAACGACACGCACCAAACAGATTGCAACCGCAGGAGTTTTCTGCGGCAGGAGTTCCTGGGGCAGGATTTGCAGGGGCAGGCGTGTCTGGAGCGACGATGTCTGGGATGGACGCTGACAAACAGGCGTGGCTAGCCAAGTATGCCACTGGAACAAGTCATGAGAATCTAGCCCCTACAGCTCAAACGATTGGAGCAAATCGGTACCATCTGAGGGACCGGGTTGCGACAAATGCGAAGAAGGACAATCGGCTATTCAAAGCCGTACCCCAAAGTTTGATCGATTCCTGCCACCCAAGTATAAGCTCACTGAGTTCTCAGGTTCAGCGGGTCGGAAGGGTCAAGCTCGATCGAGCACATAAGCGATACCGCACAACTAGGCATGATTTCGCATCGGATCGGATGCGCGTAAGATTTTTTTGCCAATCTGACGGGACCAGCCTTTGGGTGGTACCTCACCGCCACCGATTCAATTCGTACGGAAGCAAGCGGAAGAGCGGTTCCACATCCGAGTACCATTGAGGCTCGAGGGCTGGCATTGCGAACTGGCTCGGTGCGGCGAAACGAGGAGAAACTAGCAGGTACATCCGGCCAGACCGTCTAAGAACCGATGTTACTCAGCTCGTTTGGCGAGAAGGAAGCGATCGAGCTGGCGGTGTTGGGCCTCTTAAGCGCCCATCAAGGATCCGCTTTCGGTAGAGTACAACTCATTGGCGCATGGCCTGAACCGACGATGTATGAACACGCCACCACAGTTATACCAAGACAAATTCAAGCGTCCGATAGGCACGTCGTCTGAAGAAGGTGATCCCTCGAGACCGGAAGTGGCCGTGCTGAATGGGCTCGGGGCGGATCATGTGGCCGCAAATGGGTGAAAGCAACAGGGCCTGCAAAAGGGTTCGACTTGATGTGAGCAAAGCCGGCGGATATTCGATTTGCTCTTTTGAAGGAGAAGCGGTGAGGTTACCGGAGGCCACAAAATCCCTCATGACTCCGAGAAATGAGCAGGAGACCATCGCAAGTGGCATCATTCGTTCACCCACACCACCAATGAGTGCAAGAACTTCCGCCAAATCAAATGGCGATAGAACAAACGTCGATCCTTGGGCAGTTCGCCATGAAAGTGGACACAAACCCATTTCGGCGTCAACATGGTAGAACTCGATCATGAGGCTCCAGCGTCGGATTTCTCGTTCGGCGTTAATATGGCAGGTCGTACCACCATGACGCATAAGCAGGAAGGTGGTGGCTCTCGGGGCAAAGAAAGAGAGGAGGCTAGTCCAGCGACGGCCCAGCACAATGACGAGCAATACTTAACAGAGGAACAAGTGAGAGAGTGCGATATCGAAGCCACATTCACGCATCTCCTTAACAAGTATGAGCGTCGATGACCAACGTCGCCCGTATAATAGCAACCGAAGATATGAGCACCTTGCTAAGGACCGTCTAAAGAAAAGGAGGCGAGACAAGCTTAGGATTGTCCTTTCTTCAAGTATTGCTGGGGCGGGAATGAGCCGATTGCCTACGACAACTGCCGAATGCGGTCAGCGGAAGGAGGACACGAGGCGATGTCGGTGTTCAAGCGTCTAGGGCCTCTTCCACAGGCCGTTGAGTCGCTCGGCGAAGACCTCGAAGTCAAGGATGACAAAGAAGGCGGTATCACCGTCAAGGTGGTGTCGACGGACTCAGACACCAAAAGCGTAGAGTGCAGCGCTGCGTAACTTGAGGAAGGCTGAGCGCGATATCTCACGCTTTAAAAGCCGCCCGATCTGGCCGTCAAAATTAAGCGGACCACAGAAGCGGAAGATCGCCCTACAAGGAAAGAATGGCACAAAACCAGCAAAAGCGATGCACGGACATCGGCCGCACAAACATGGTGTTCGTTACTACCGTCGAATTATGCGCCAAGAACCAATGAGCTACGGTGGCAGTTTGGCTCGGTCCGGCGGTTATCTTTGAGAAGCCACGAAGGGTTACAAACATCCGAAAGCCACTGTACCTCGAGGTTACATCAATGGGCAACTGTCGGCAAGATGTTGGTGGACACCGGGCGGCAATTAATATCATGCCATATTCCATGCTACGGCGTTTGGGGCGCTCCGCAGATTTGATCAGCACCAGCGTCCACGTTAAGCGACTTCAGCGGTCGACTTGGCGTAGGGCGTCTTGAGCGTAGATCGACGTGGCGAAAAACCATCCCCACGTCATTCTTCGCCGTGGACAGCAGCACTGCACGTCTTGCTAGGAAGGATTGGATTCACGCTAATTGCTGCATTCCGTCCACAATGCACCAATGCGATCGATGGGGACGGAGATGAAGTGGAGGTCATCCGCAGATGATTCTATCGAGATCTCCATAGCTGGCATGAGCGTAAGAGCGAAGACCAAGAGCCGATCTGGAATCAATCTAGGCGGCTGCGGCGTGAAGCTACAAAAAGCGGGGTGAGGCTGGTCTTATCCACGCCTTACGAGTAGAAAAGCCCACGGCGTACATGGTGGGCCCGATCCTGCGATCGGCCACAAAAATAAAAGCAGCGATCATCGACAAGCAGCTCATGTAGTCGTAGCGAGAGATGCTACGCCTTTTAAAACAATAAGGTGTAAACCGTCATTGACTAATGCAAGCAAAAAGGGGGCCGATTCAGGCAATCGGCCCAAATTATTTTTGTTATCCTCACCTACCGCTTGCCCTGTGTTTAGCATCGATTTGACAGGTGACGGGAAGCTAGGATACGGGTTCACATCCGCTAATGAGCTAGAAGAGATCGACATTGGTCCTGGGGATAAGCCACGACCAACATTTATCAGCAGAAAGTTAGATCCGAATCTGCGGGGCCCGATGATAGCCTGAAACAATATCGACGCCGCACAGGACTACGAGATGCTGGTTAGACAGAGCATCATCGAGCATCGACTCCGCAAAAAAGTTTGCCATTTCGGCTGAGCACGACGGATGAAGGCCAAAATGCGGAAGAAGTCAAGAAGGAGGTCGAGAAATGTTGTGACCAAGTTGATCAGGCCATGCGGTATCTTTGAGTGGATTTCTAGTATCGTACATGAGAGAAGGATGGCCGTTGGCGTGTGGCCATAGATTTTCGGGATCTCATGAGCTACCCAGAAGGATGAGTATCCGATGCGGTGGCGAAAGCGTTAATCAGCAGCGTTGGTCATAAGATCTTGAGCTTCATGGATAGCAATGCGGTTACAACCAAATTTTATGGCTCGAAGACATACAAGACCGCATTCGAGTCCGGGTCGGTGGGTTATTTGAATATGTAGTCATGGCGTTTGGTGAAAAATGCGCGCCACGTACCAAAGGGCCATGAATTATATTTTCCATGATCGATCGGCAAACTGGTGGAGATTTACATCGGCGGCGTGGTGGTCAAGTCTGCTTGATGCGGACACTGGACGATCTGCGCGTCTGGACCGAACAAGAAAATTCGACTCTGGATGAATCAAAGAAGTGTGCCTTGAGGTGACGGCGGTCAGTTCTTGGGTTTTTGGTCCATGAGCGCGAATTGAATCGGCTGAAAAGTCGGAGGCGGTCGAACAATGAAGCCACCCACCACGAAGAAAGAACTGCGATCCCTCGCCGGCAAGATCAACTTCCGGAAGATTCATCTCTGTCTGTCGGGAAGGATAGAGCGTTCATGGGACTAGTAAAATCCGTCGGCGAGGAATTCATTGGGGGCGGAACAACAACGAGCCGACGAGATCAAAGAATATCCGACAAAGCCGCGGTGTTGGTTCCACCCGGCGGACATCGTTCTACATTTGTCATCGGCGACACATCCATCGCCTCGGTGGTAGTGCAAGTTTATGATGGGCTGGAAGCGAGTCGTATTTTACATAAGCGAGAAGGATGCTTGGGCCGAGACAAGGTATCCCGATATCGATAAGTTGTGCCTCTTTTTTCACCGCAAGCTCGCCACATTTTGCTATCGTGAAGATCATCATCCTATGCAAATCGGCGTCATAAAGCACATCTGTCGGCTCCTATGTTAAAAGGCCGACTGGGCAAATGGATGTTTGCATTATCGAGTTTGACATCCGGTATCAACCCGAAAGCGATTAAGGGGCGCTGGCGATCTTATCGCTGAAAGGATCAACACTAACATAGCAGACCGTCCATAAGCGTGGGCTATGTTTTTGACGGATCGGTTTGTGACGATGGCTGCGGCATCGGCATTTTACTCGTTGGCCCGAGGGCAACATTTTCCTTCTCCATCGATTGTCTACCTCTCGCACCAACAATGTAGCGAGTCGGCGATAGGCAAAGGAATGTTACTCCTCGGCCGGGCGAAGCGGTGGAAGTTTTGGAGACTCCAAGTTGGTGATTTCCCAACTCACGGAGGAGTACAAGTGTGAGCGAGTCCCTCTTCCCATTATGGTTGCCTGCCGTGAGCTGATGGCGATTCGGTACATAAACTTCACTGGATCCTGATCGCAGAATCTGAGGCAAATGATCTTGCACAAATGGCTTCAGCTACAAGGATGTAGAAGGAGCCGATGTTCGTCAGTTCACAGGCGATGGAGCCGATATCTTCAATTACTTGAAGGATTGGCTGGGGGCACCTAAGCGGATAAGATACAAGGCCATGAAGTACGTGCTTATTGGGGATGACATGTTTTACAGGACTGGAAGGGCTATTGCTCAAATGCTGGGACTGACCGAGGCCAATCGGCTCTACGAGGTACGAAGGCGCTGTGGAACTCACCAATCGGCTCATAAGATGAAATGGTTGATCGAGCGATCAGGGTTTTATTGGCCCACCATGCTTGAGGACTGTTTCAAGTACTACAAAGGGTGTCAAGCATGCGAAATTTGGCAAAATTCAGATGGTACTGCGTCGACAATGAACCCCATCATCAAGCCTTGGCCATTCCGAGGTTGGGGCATGGACATGATCGGCAAAATCAATCCTCCATCAAGCAAAGGCCACATGTGGATTTTGGCCATCACTGATTATTTCACTAAGTGGGTGGAAGCTGTCCTGATGAAATCAGTGAACTCGAAGGATGTTATCAACTTTGTGAAAGAGCACGTCATCCATAGATTGATTCCCAAACTATCACGACCGATGGGGTTCGGTCTTTATTTCTCGGGAGTTTAGAAAGTTCTCTGAGGACATGGGGATTAAGTCGATCGATCATCTCCATACTATGCGCAGCTAATGGGCAAGCTGAAGCATCAACGAGCCTCATCAAACAGTCAAGAGAAAAGTCGATGAGCACCCTAAGCGTTGGCACGAGGTTTTGTCGAGGCGTTATGGGCTTATCGCATGTCATGCCATGGGCGATTAAAACCTCGCCATACCATCTAGTATATGGACAAGAAGCGTGTGCCTTGGAAAATTACAATTTGGGTCAAAACGTCACTTTCGTGACGATCTAACGGTGAAGAATACGCAACCACGATGAGCGATGTGGAGGATTTAACGAGCTCGGTGTAGTCCGGAGAAAATCAAAGAAAACAAGGCCAAGGTAGCTCGTGCATATAACAAGAAAGTGAGGCCAAAGGAGTTCCACGTTGGTGATCTAGTATGGGAAGTCGTGTTGCCATTGGGGACTAAGGATGCAACATATGGTAAATGGTCTCCAAATTGGCGTGTGGCATCCCGCAAAACCACTACTAGAAAATCGCGTTGAATTTGTGCATTGCATCGTCATCATCATGCATTGTTTGCAAAACTATTTTAAAACCGATTTGTTTTCCAAACGCTAACTTTTATTTAAAATGCCAAACCCGGATCTCGGATTATTTTGTTTTGTTGCCATCGGGTTTCATGGCCCAATTCAATTAAATAAAATATTTAATTATTTTTCTTGAGGCGGTCAGGCAGGCGTTCGACCGAGCGACCACCCACAGAATAAGCGGTCCACCTGCGCTAAATCCTAAACTCACCCACTAATCTACCCCAGCCCCCTCTCCACATCACTCTGGCCTATCATATCCTGCCACCTCACCTTGCCCCTCCCCACCCTCCAATCACACCCCGCCACGTCACCCTCACCCCTCCCTCTCTCTCTCTTTTTCCCCATCCAACCAACCCAAACACACCGCTCACACACACTCACGCACGCAGCCTCCAACCACTCCCACAGCCCATGGGACCCGCCACCAGTCCCACCTACCACCTACCCCTGTTCATCTTCCCCCGGACCCTCTTCCTCCCAGCTCTCCCTCCGCCGCTCTCTCCCTTCGCTTTCGTTCCCCTTGCCGCTTCTCCACCGCCACGCTCAGCGCCCGCCAGGCGCCCCCGGCCCGGCCCACCCGCACCCGCTTGCTCCCTTCTCTCCTCCCACCCAGCGTCATCCACGCGACCGCCTCCACCGCGCCTCCTCCTCCTTCCCAGCCGCGGCCACGGTCGGTCGCGCGTCGCCGCCAACCTCCTCCCCTCTCGCGTTCGCCCCCTGCTCTCTCGCGTGCGAAACCCGCCCGTCCCTGGCCCCTCGCGCACCCTCTCCCGCTTCGCTGCCGCCCGGGCCGCACCCTCGGCAGCCAGCCTCGCCTTGAGCCTCAGCGTCCCCACGCGGTGCAAGCCCCGCCCAGCGCCCGCGGCCGCCGTGGCCACCGCCCGCCCGTTCTCACCCGCTTCGCGCGAGCCTCCACCTCGAGCCCTCTCCGCTAGTCCGCGCGTCGCCTCGAGCTCCCAGTGCCACCGTCACGCCAAGCGCCGTCGTCTCTCGGCCGCCCCTCCGCCGAGCTACGCCTCGGCCAAGTCGCCGCCGTCGCTCGGCCCTCCCCGAGCCCGCGACCGGCCGCGCCCCGCCTCCAGCCGCGCCGGCCGTCCTCCACCTTCCCTCCCTGCAGCCTTGCGGGCCCCTTGTCGCCTGATCCCGCGCTTTCCGGTGGTCCCCTGCTTCCCTGCTGCGAGGGGCCTCGCCTAGGCCGGTCGGCTCGACCCCATCTCCGTCTTCTGCTGCCGGTAACCGGCGAGCCGCCGTGCCCCTGTCCTGCCGTCCGCGGCCAGGGACCCCCTCGCAGGACCCGCGACATCCATTCTTCTGCCCCCAGGAGCTGCTGTCCCCTCTCTGCGTTCAGCTCTGTCGTCATCTGTTGTGGCCTCTCTGCGGTTGTTTGCAAGATCGACCCGATGTCGTTCGTGCCGAAGCCTTCGCATGTGTAATCGTGTCGCGACCAAGGATGTACATGACCCGAGACCGAAGACACACGGCACCCAACCAAGAACATCGACAACAATTGGAGCCGTTGACGAAGATCCCCTCGAACGTCAAGCTCGCCAAGCGCCCTCAAGTTCTCCTACGGAACCACCGCCAAGGTCTCCTTCTCGGGCCCACGGACTCGGAGGAACCTCGACGCCAGATCGAACCCGAGTGTCAAGTTCTTGACCCGGCGGCCACCGGCGGCAAGTACTCGCCGGAACCCGAGTTACGCCATCAAGGGCGCCAGGACCGTCGCCATGACCGAAGACTGAACGCGACAAGAACGCCCGCCAGAAGAACCAGCGCCCGGCACACAAGTTCTGCCGGACGCCGAGACCCGATCGTCAAGATACGCCCGTGGCAAAACGCTTCTGAACCCCTGAACCCGAGACGAACCACAGCCGAGCCCGAACCAGGAACCCCAAGATCGTGAGACCCCTCAATGTGTGACCCTTTTTCCTCGAATCCTATTTTATATAATAACAACTTGTCGCATATTGAATTATCATTCATCTATGCGCATTCATGTGGTTTGGGGCCTTCCACGATTCACCTAATAATTAAATATGGGGCCCATATGCGGGCAAATCTAATATATTGGCCTTATTTAAACATGTGTAGCGAACCGTTGCCATCTATTGTCTTGCTAAACAACATTTAAATTGCGGGGCTAAATCTAAATGAACCATCTAATTAATTGTCGGACCCCGGTTCCGCTTAATCTTGACCTAATTGCATCGCTTTTGCCATGCCATGCATCATACATGCATCGTGCCGATCTTATCGTTTATTAAATAGCATCCGGTGTTTCTTCTAGTGTTTTGCTTCTTGGCGGATTGGACCGTTGAGTTGATGTGAGCTTACCGATCTTGGATAAAACCTTCGACAATGTTTTCAAAGTGAGCATCCCCCTTTCTACCTATCTTAATTTTATAGTCTTTATTCCCTCTGTTGATCTATTGCTATACGTGTTGCGATGCTCTAGTTTTCGTACCCTTTTATATCCCTATGGCCATTATATTGCCTTGGACACATCCTATTACCTGTTGTTTGGTAGCTAGTTGGACTTGCGTGTCGTAGTCGCTTGCTCAAGTGTTGTCGCGTGTCGCCATATGCCACAGTTACTGATGTATTGCCGCATGTTGATGTTGGAGGTGAATCTAGTTTTACTTATTGTTCACTTTACTTTCTGTTTAACAACTAAAATTGAATAAGCAGAGGCATCGGTGGGTGATAGATAATATTTGGTTTCGACGCCCACTTGTGTCCGTAAGACCCGAGTACTTGATACCTGTTCATTGATTTTGCGCTATCCACATCCGGAGGTATATGGGACCCCGAACGAGCTTGATTCCGTCTTATTTCTTGGGGCCACAAACTAGTTTGAGGTTTTATTACTATCCTGTACTTATGCCATGCTTCTTTGCTTTATTACGATTGTGCGGTCGCATTGTCTTTGTTAGGAAGCGGAGTGATTACGATGTCGGCAGGTCCCGTTTGGGGCATCGTATTCTGACCATTGGCGCAACCTTGAGTCCGTCTCAAGCTTGCTTTACGTTGGTGTACTCTAAGGGTGGCCCCTGAAATATTCTGAATCTGTGATTGTTCGTGAAAGCCTCGTTGGGTTTTGATTTGGTTTTTCGAGGTTGATCGGCGTGTGTTGCTATTGGTGCACCGGCGGGTAAAACTTTCGAAAGCCGTGTCGCGGATATGGACGACTTGGAGCACGATCTCGATCATAGACAAGCATAACTAAAGTTCTGCTATCAACTTGACTTATAATGACTAGTAATCAGCTCCACTACGGAATGGCTAATTAATACTGCCCACAATTGCTTGTTTGGTTGTCGCTTGCGACAATTGTATATGACTAGTAAGTATTGCAACTAGCGAATTGGCTGAATAAAAGTACCAACAAGCTGCTGGTTTTGGGTTTATCTCATGCTATCTCGCACGATTAGTAAGAGTTACAACTACGGAATGGTTAACTAAAAGTGCCCACTTACCTTATCGGGCGATTATTTAAACGACTAGTAAAGTGCAACTATAGCGAACAAGTAAAACTGCCAACTGTGAGTTCCTCGGTTGACTTCCTCGTTTGGTCTCGAGGGGAAATACCAGGATGGGTTTGTTTGGTGTTAGCAGGTTGGATCCGGTTAGGTCATTCTTACCTCTCCGATAACCGCGGTTGTATCGAGTCTCTATAGGTTGTTTAGTGCATCTTTGCCGCGCTTGATCCACCATACCTTTGTGGCGAGGACCGAATTCTAGCCTCGCCGTGTCTTGGCCTCGATCTTGGCCTCCTCTTTGTTTTTCTTGCCTTTGTCGGCACCCTTTTGTTGAGCAGGTTTTGAGATCGACGCCGTTAGCGGTTACCCTTCCGGCTTGGCACAGGCAGGGTTATGGGCGCCATTGGTTATTCTTGAGGCTCTTAGCCCCATTTGCTTCTTGTCCGTGGTGGGACCTCTACCATTCAAGGTGATTTGGATCTTGTATCTTATATCTGTATTCTTGACTCTCCGAGTGTTGTATATATATATCTCTCATTACATGGGTCCCATCGAGGACTGTTGTGATGTTATTGCCGTTTTCCACCCGCGAAAGTGCTTGAGCACCTTTGAATCGTTTCTATGCGGGTTTGGTGAATTTTGCCCAAACTTGCATAGGTCCGTCTGAGGTGTTCTGAGGTATCGAGCTCGATTCACGATACCCCAAGTCCACTAGGATAACCTAGCTAACGGCAAGTAGAGTGTCAAAACTATTTTGCAAAGATCGGTTGGATAGTTACAGTTAGGTCTGATTTTATTCCTTACCCTCTGCTATTCTCCTCTTACCTCTGCGTTTTTGAATCCGCTCATCTCCTTCTTGAGTCCGGGAATTCTCGGTTAGTTTTCCGTCGTACCTTGAGGTTTCGCTTTCTCCCTTTTTTAATCTGAGGTGCTACGATCATCAATCTGCAACTTGTATGTTGTACCCTTCCTCCAATCTTTTGTTCTTGAGATCTTTATCCATATGTGTTCTTCTTTGGATATCGTGTCGTTGAAAAACATATGAGAAGGGCGAGCTTTAGTGAAGTTAGGGTTAACCTTGAGCATGTGTTGTTCATGCCAATGGAACCAACGAAACCTAATCGGTGTGTTGTTCATACGATTTCTGGTACCATCACCTTTGTTCGAACCTCATGTCGAGATCTTGATCTAATTCCGGAGTTGGGTGCTTAATCCGTTACGGCGTGCAGTAATGGTTGAGTGTGGGATGGAGTAGCTACCCTACCGCTCTTATCATTCACTCGTATGTCGAATCGGTGGATCCGGTTTTACTCCGTCCTTTGTTTATCCGAGTGTTCTCGACGATCGGGAACAACAACCCATTGTTGGTGGTGTCGCCGATTCAAGATGGAGAAGGAACCCTCGTTAGTGGTGTCGCGAGGATCTACACAAAGCGTGAAAGCAGATCGCCGACCCTTCCTTCCGGTACCATGAGGCGGATCTCGGCGAGATCCCTTGTTAGTGGTGTCGGTGTGGCATCCCGCAAAACCACTACTAGAAAATCGCGTTGAATTTGTGCATTGCATCGTCATCATCATGCATTGTTTGCCAAAACTATTTTAAAAACCCGATTTGTTTCCAAACGCCCCAACTTTTATTTAAATGCAAACCCCGGATCTCGGATTATTTTGTTTTGTTGCCATCGGGTTTCAGCGGCCCAATTCAATTAAATAAAATATTTAATTATTTTTGCAGGCGTCAGGCAGGCCGTTCAGGCCGAGCGACCACCTCGAATAAGCGGTCCACCCTGCACCGCCCCTAAATCCTAAACTCACCCACTAATCTACCCCAGCCCCCTCTCCACATCACTCTGGCCTATCATATCCTGCCACCTCACCTTGCCCCTCCCCCCCCTCCCATCACACCCCGCCATCACCTCACCCCTCTCTCTCTCTTTTTCCCCATCCAACCAACCCAAACACACCGCTCACACACACTCACGCACGCAGCCTCCAACCACTCCCCCTGGCCCACGCGGGA
This sequence comes from Avena longiglumis, assembly GCA_030063025.1. Lineage (NCBI taxonomy): Eukaryota > Viridiplantae > Streptophyta > Magnoliopsida > Poales > Poaceae > Avena > Avena longiglumis. The sequence continues at coordinate 4,619,521 of CP125975.1, forward strand.
CCCGCCACCCGGTCCCACCTACCACCCCACCTACCCCTGTTCATCTTCCCCCCCGCGGACCCTCTTCCTCCCCAGCTCTCCCACAGCCTACTCTCCCGCCTTTCGTTCCCCGCCTTCTCACCCCGCCACCGCTCCGCGCCCGGCCAGCGCCCCCGCTGCGCCAGCCACCGCACCCCCGCTTGCTCCCTTCTCTCCTCCCACCCACGCGTCATCCACGCGACCGCCTCCGCCGCGCCTCCTCCTCCTTCCCGGCTGCCACGGTCGATCGCGCGTCCCGCCAACCTCCTCCCTCGCCCGTTCCGCCCCCTCTCTCTCCAGCGTGCGAAACCCGCCCGTCCACAGCCCTGCGGCACCCTCTCCCGCTGCGCTGCCGCCCGGGCGCACTCACAGGCCCCAGCCTCGCCAGTGAGCCTCGCGTCCCGGCCGCGGTGCAGCCCGCCAGCCCGCCCGCCGTGGCCACCGCCTGCGCCGTTCTCACCCGCACCTCGAGCCCCTCCACCTCGAGCCCTCTCCAGAGGTCCGCGCGTCGAGCCTCGAGCAGCTCCCGGTCGCCACCGCCAGCCTTGCGTCTCTCGGCCGCCTCCCCTTGAGCGCCTCGGCCGTCGCCCGCGTCGCTCGCCCTCGGCCAGCGCCGGCGCGCCCGCCTCCGGCCGGCCGGCCTCCTCCACCTTCCTCCCTCGCAGCCTTGCGGCCCTTGTCGCCCGATCCAGCTTTCGGTGGTCCCACCTTCCACTGCTGGGGGCCTCGCCTAGGCGATCGGCTCGACCCCATCTCCGTCTTCTGCTGCCGGTAACGGCCGCGTGCCCCATCTGCCGTCGCGGCGGGGACCCCCTCGCAGGACCCGCGACATCCATTCTTCTGCCCCCAGGAGCTGCTGTCCCCTCTCTGCAGCGTTTCCTGGCTCTGTCGTCATCTGTTGTGGCCTCTCCTGGTTGTTTGCAAGATCGACCCGATGTCGTTCGTGCCAGCCTTCGCATATGTAATGTCGCGACCAAGGATGTACATGACCCGCTTGTTGAAGACACGGCACCGCAACCAAGAACATCGACAACAATTGGGCCGTTGACCGAAGATCCCCCTCGAAGCGTCAAGCTTCGCCCTCAAGTTCTCCACGGAACCACCGCCAAGGTCTCCTTCTCGGACGCCGCGGACTCGGGAGGAACCTCGGACGCCAAGATCGAACCACAGGTGTCAAGTTCTTGACCAGCCGCCGGCGACAAGTACTCCGCCGGAACGAGTTACGCCATCAAGGACGCCAGGACCGTCGCCATGACCAAGACCCGACGCGACAAGAACGCCCGCCGAAGAACCCGACGCGCCCGGCGACACAAGTTCTGCCCGACATCGAGACCCGATCGTCAAGATCTGCCCGTGACCAGAACGCTTCCTTCGCGAACCCCCGAGACCGAACCTGACCAAGCCCCGAACCAGGAACCCCAAGATCGTCGAGACCCCTCAATGTGTGACCCTTTTCCTCGAATCCTATTTTATAACATAATAACAACTTGTGCATATTGAATTATCATTCATCTCACGCATTCATGTGGTTTGGGGCCTTCCGCGATTCACCTAATAATTAAATATGGGGCCCATATGCGGGCAAATCTAGCCTTATATTGGCCTTATTTAAACATGTGTAGCGAACCGTTGCCATCTATTGTCTTGCTAAACAACATTTAAATTGCGGGGCTTCTAAATAACTTGAACCATCTAATTAATTGTCGGACCCCCGGTTCCGCTTAATCTTGACCTAATTGCCGCTGCCATGCCATGCATCATACATGCATCGTGCCGATCTTACGCCGTTTTATTAAATAGCATCCGTGTTTCTTCTAGTGTTTTGCTTCTTCGGATTGGACCGTTGAGTTGATGTGAGCTTACCGATCTTGGATAAAACCTTGACAATGTTTTCAGAGCATCCCCCTTTCTACCTATCTTAATTTTATAGTCTTTATTCCCTCTGTTGATCTATTGCTATACGTGTTGCGATGCTCTAGTTTTCGTACCCTTTTATATCCCTAGCCGTATATTGCCTTGGACACATCCTATTACCTGTTGTTTGGTAGCTAGTTGGACTTGCGTGTCGTCGCTTGCTCAAGTGTTGTCGCGATGTCGCCATATGCCACATTCTTGATGTATTGCCGCATGTTGATGTTGGAGGTGAATCTAGTTTTACTTATTGTTCACTTTACTTTCGTTTAACAACTAAAATTGAATAAGCGAGGCATCGGTGGGTGATAGATAATATTTGGTTTCGAGCGCCCACTTGTGTCCCGTAAGACCCAGTACTTGATAATTCCTTGATTTTCGCGCTATCCACATCCGGAGGTATATGGGACCCCCCGAACGAGCTTGATTCCGTCTTATTTCTTGGGGCCACAAACTAGTTTGAGGTTTTATTACTATCCTGTACTTATGCCATGCTTTCTTTGCTTTATTTACGATTGTGCAGTACTGCTGCTTGTATCGTTAGGAGCGGAGTGATTACGCGGTATCGGCAGTCCCGTTTGGGGGCATCATCGCTTCTGACCATTGGCGCAACCTTGAGTCCGTCTGAAGCTTGCTTACGTTGGTGTACTCTAAGGTGGCCCCTGAAATATTCTGAATCCTGTGATTGTTCAGTCGTGAAAGCCTCGTTGGGTTTTGATTTGGTTTTTCGAGGTTGATCGGCGTGTGTTGCTATTGGTGCACCCGGCGGGTAAAACTTTCGAAAGCCGTGTCCGGATATGGACGACTTGGAGCACAGTATCTCGATCATAGACAAGCATAACTAAAGTTTACTGCTATCAACTTGACTTATAATGACTAGTAATCAGCTCCACTACAACGGAATGGCTAATTAATACTGCCCACAATTGCTTGTTTGGTTGTCGCTTGCGACAATTGTATATGACTAGTAAGTATTGCAACTACAACGAATTGGCTGAATAAAAGTACCAACAACTGCTGGGTTTTTGGGTTTATCTCATGCTATCTGCACCTGATTAGTAAGAGTTACAACTAGAACGGAATGGTTAACTAAAAGTGCCCACTGCTTACCTTATCAGGACGATTATTTAAACCTGACTAGTAAAGTGCCGCAACTATAACTGAACAAGTAAAACTGCCAACTGCGTGAGTTCCTCGGTTGACTTCCTCGTTTGGTCTCGAGGGGGAAATACCAGGATGGGTTTGTTTGGTGTTAGCTTGTGTTGGATCGGTTAGGTCATTCTTACCTCACGATAACCGCAGTTGTATCGAGTCTCTATAGGTTGTTTAGTGCATCTGCCGCTGCCGATCCACCATACCTTTGTAGGCGAGGGCCGAATTCTAGCCTCGCCGTGTCGCCTCGATCGACGCTCCTCTTTGTTTTTCGTTTCGCCTTTGTCGGCACCTTTTGTTGAGCAGGTTTTGAGATCGGCCGTTAGCAGGGTTACCCTTCCGGCTTGGCCTGGGCAGGGTTATGGACGCCATTGGTTATTCTTCAGGGCTCTTAGCCCCATTTGCTTCTTGTCCGTAGTCGGACACTCTACCATTTTCAAGGTGATTTGGATCTTGTATCTTATATCTGTATTCTTGACTCTCTGAGTCGCTGTTATATATATCTGCTACGTGGGTCCCATCGAGGACTGTGTGATGTTATTACTTCGTTTTCCACCCGCACGAAAGTGCTTGGTGGGCACCTTTGAATCGTTTCTATGCGGGTTTGGTGAATTTTGCCCAAACTTGCATAGGTCCGATTCTGAGGGTGTTACAGCACGGGCCGTACAGGGTCGATCAAGTTTTAAGAGGAAACGCATACATGCTCGAGCAGCTGGATGGCGTAAAATTCCCAGTGGCGGTCAACGGCCAACATCTCAAGAAATATTTCCCAAGCATGTGGGATGATGGACAGTAAAATGTGGAGGCCGATACATGGAATCGGCCGAACAAAAAAAAGCGCAAAATGTATAGCCGATGCACGGTCATCGGCTTTAGAGGTTCACACATGTTACAAACAGATGCGGTTTACACACGAGCTCAAGAAATGCCTCAAGGCGTGGGCGCCAAGACGGAACGATCCACCTCGGCGATCTCGGCCCGTCATCTTCATCCTTACCATCACTAGCTGCTTGCTCGAGCACGTATATGCGCCAGATCGGTCATCAGTTGAGCTTTGAGGCTCGCCTCGCCTTGGGAACGGGCGATGGATTCTTCCTTGTCGCGGATGAGCTGTTTAGTCACCCAGACCTTCTCCTCAAGATCTTCCAGCTCCTTTTTAAGGATGCGAGCTCGTGATCTTGACGGAGGTGTCGTTTAGCATCGAGACGCCTTTTTCGTTGTTAAGCTGCGACATGCTATGCAATATCGCTTCGGCGGAAGTTGGGCGTGGCGCAGATTGATCCTTTCACGGGCTAACTTCACCCGTGGCCCGAAGAAAGACAGATTTGCAACTGACCAAAGCTTCAATTGCAATGCTACTGGAAGATGGTCCTGAATTTCGGCAAGAACGACAGCAAACCTCGATCGGGGAGTTGGTTCGATGGATTCATGGTCGAACGACAGCAAACCTGAAAGATCACAACTCTGGCAGCCCGAAAAGCGTCAGTATGCATCCAAACGTGTAAGGATGAGCCGAAAGAACCTAAACGTACCTCTCCTAAGATCGAGGGGATAGCCGATGAGGAGACCATCGGTTTGTGTGTGGTTGCTGGAGGCTTGGCCGGAGTAGTAGCCGTTTCATCTGCACCTTCGGGGATTCCCAGATCCGGCGTCGCCCCGCTTTCCCACTGGAAACGTCAGGCGTCTGCATGAAAGGTGTTCTTAGCCGGTGTAAATAACGATAAATCGGCAGACAAAAAAGGGTGGTGATTTTCGAAACCTCCTGACTCGACGAAGAAGCTTGTAGTCCTTTGCAAGTTCTCTTGGGACCCGCAGTTGGCCCTGCCTCGACGCCTTCGGGCGGTTCGAGTCGATCTTTTCCTAGAAGCCGATGGTGGTGAATCTGGCTGGTTCGGTGTGATGGTCCTCTCAGAATCCGTTGGGCCTAGTTCTCCTCGATTGGTCTGGGCATCCTCATTGGAGGTGTCTTCGACGGAAGCACAGAAGGAGGAGAATCAATGTCGCGAGCATGTGCAAGAATGGAAGAATGACCAGGACTACCAAGGCCTAAAATTAGCTTACATGCGAGCTGCGAGAAGGGCTCCGGCGCCTCAAAGTCTTCTAGCTACCTTCCTCACCATTGTTCTGGTTTTAGTCGGAACTCGAGGGTCCGACTTAGGAGCTGGTTTCTTGGAAGCCGATTGTGGGGTTATCGGTTGTTTACGCATTATGACCTTTTTCGAGGTGGCGAGTCTTTGCGAAAAGAACCACGGAGGCGGTAAGAACTCGAAGGGGGAGCCATCGCTGTGCGTAGGCTCAGGGCCATCTCGTTGCTGCAAAGAGAAAGAGTGGATTAATAAAAGGATCAATTGCAGGCTGCATCAAGAAAATTTGCAAGTAGTGGTACCTGGTCCACGGGGATGTCATAGTCAGCATCGAGCTGTTTCAGCAACGGTCCCAGGGCTCTCCTGAAGACGTGAGTCTTCCACATCGACCACCAGTCTTCAAAGCCATCGGTTGATGAGGCAAAGGTGAGATCGTTGGGAATTGGGATGGTCAGAGCATCAAAGAAGGAATAACACCTTTGGCTGGTGAGAGGATCAGGCAGATCGGCTCTGCTCTCTGTAAGGTGATGGAGAAAGAAGTGGGGAGCTACTTGTCCAAGGCCGAATTGGCGAGCCACTACGACTGGCTGGTAAAATTCATACCCAGGCTTGATTATTCTGTTGGACGTACTCATGCCAACTGGAAGGAAACAGGGACGAATCACGGTGGAAAAGAGTTGCCGAGTGCTGGTATCATCGGCGAAATTATCCAGCCTGAAGGAGAGTGGATTTTCAAAGTGTTCTGATTCCTCCATGTAAGGGAAGAAGGTAGGGTTGTCCAGGCCCCGGAAGAAAGTGCTGAACCACTTAGATGCCTCCTGAGAGGTCAGTTTACTGCCTGGCAATCGATACAAAGCTTGGCCATAACTGGTGCATCGGATCTGCTTCCCTTTTACATCTGGAAAGGTGCGGCTCGCCAAAAGGGGGAAGTTTGGGATGTGATTTTGGAAATACAGCTGAGCCCATAGCTGAATAAACCACCAAGGACCACCTGTTTTAACTGCTATGCCAGAGAACAGCTTAACAGACATCAATTGGAGGTATCGATAGACTTCTCCAAGAAACAATTTGCCGAGGCCAAGTTGAGTACCTTTGGCCAGTTCATGGGCTAAGGAGAGATAGTTTTTGGTTGGAGCAAGGGAAGGGCCACAGAAGATGAAATGCTCTAGCCAGAAGTTGAGAAAGGCTGTATGTTCTTTCTCTGAAACGGGGCCCTTTGTTTTCATATGGCGTTGGAGATAAGCACCCCAATTTGTACAGTCTGTTTTGGAAGACAGTTTGTAGGGGACTGTGGTCAGTTTGAAAGCGAGAGGGCTGGGTGATGTAACATCCGGACCAGTGATCATCACCACGCCTAGCAAGTTGGTGACATAGGGCCATGGCGAACATAAAGCAATTCAGAGCGTCGGACTGAAGTAGCCGATGGTTTTGAGAAGATTCTCGTGTTTCTCAAGAGGAGACAACGATAGATGCAAGGCATCCGCTATTCCCAAAGTTTCCCATTGGGATTGGTAGCTCTAGCTACCCTCTTGAACCAAGAAACCCAATGTTCGGGGATTAGGCCAGGCTCAGCGGCCCAAGAGTTCAGATCTAGGTCTTGGCTTGAAGGATTCTATTTGCTTAAAGAAATCGGATGGGCAGGACTAGAATCTGCGAGGCCAAGCAGAGAATTTGGGAGAGAAGGATGCGGCAGCAGGATGTCTGAGACCTAGAAAATTTAATGGTGGAATAAAGGCATTAATTCAGGTGTTCGCCATCAAGTTCTAACATTGCGTTCAGACTGCGAGGGGTAAGCGTACCTTCAGACCGGAGACCTCTGGATTGGTGTTGGACGATTCTGCCATCTGGTTTGCCGGCGGAGATGGATCTGTGCAGATTGAGGATTGAGGGTTCTTGTTGCTGTGAGCTCGATCTGGTCGGTGGGCAGTTGGGGATCTAGGTCGCCCTTTTTGAAGAGAGTCGCAGGTTACCGTTTGAAACTAAGAAGTGGCCGTTTAGGTTTGCCTAAATATGCGACTGAGTTTGACCTTGTCAACGATTTCGGGAAAACCGATGTGCATCGGCTCTTTGAGTTGTAGTTGGTGACGTGAGAACATGACAAGGTGAAAGCCGATGCGTTGCTATCGGCTCGGAGCATCGACTTATTTATGTTATCGACAAAATTGGGCGAAGGACAATCTGCGAAACGGATTTTTCATTCATTCATTCAAAAGCGATTGCTTACAAGGATCGATGGATTACAAAGGGAGCCTACTACTACGGCTACTACTCTGGTTCCTAATCTAGGCCGAGGTCGTCATTGCCGCCGCCCGCCGTCTTGTGCGCTATCTCGGCTGCTTCCGGCGTCGTCTTCGCCTTCTTGAAGAAGCCAGCGGGGGCCTCCTCGTCTTCGTCGTCGTATCCTCGGCTGGACCCGTGCGGAAGTACTTCACCTGGTACTCCTCGGAGGTGTCCTCCTCTTCCTCCTCCTCGGAGGAGTCGACGCCGTCGGAGACATGGCGTCGTCTGCTCGCCTCGGTTCCCCATCGGCAAGGCTGTCTTCTTCGCCGTTAAGGACGCGTCGTCCTCCGACCAAACGGCGAAATCCCAACCTCTCGTCCCACCATTGTGGGCGAGAGTGTGCCCGCCATCGGCGGTGCTCGGCGTTGGCTCTCGGTCACTCATTGAGTTGGGCGTGGGAGGACAGGCGAGGAAGCGAGAGGCCATGGCGAAAGAGGTTTTTTCGGAGGAAGAAGGGTTTTCGCTACTGGGAGGGAGAAGATGGGGACTGCGAACTGCTCGCATTTAATTTAAATAAGGATTAGTGGAGACGGTTCAATGCCATAGCGATTTCCCGATTGTCGCCAAAATCGTCAAATCATGCACTGCGGAGGAGTTGAGAAGACAGGGCATCATGATGAAGGGGTAGCGTGACGTTTCTGTTCTGCCACGCATTCTGTCAACGCGCAGCCCGATACAAAAAAAAAGAGAGGGGAAGAAAAAAACACAGAGTGGTTTTGGAATTATCATTGCCAAAACCAGGGGGCATGTGTTATCACCATATTTTGGCCAAAGAAGGAGATGGGCCGTGATCAAGATGGGCTTGGAAAATGTGTATATTCAACGTGTTGTTGGATCGGCCTAGTGCGTGGATTTGGGCTAAATTGCCCGTGTATCTTGTATCATAGTAGGTTTCGTTTCAGTTTAGGTTTCGTTTCAGTTTAGGTAAAGATAGAGTTGTAGAGTTATTCCAATAGTAGAGAGTCTCCGGACTATAAATATGTACCTAAGGTTATCAAAGAAAGGAGGACAACCACGTTCACAACAAACACAATCTCGGCGCATCGCCACCCCTTGTTTCTAGGGTTTCTTTCGGGTAAGTGTCATGCTGCCTAGATCGCATCTTGCGATCTAGGCAGTATCTACTTATGCGTTACCTGGTTTTACTCGTACTGAAGCGTTGTTGATGGCGAGTAATACTATTATCATAGATTGTTTGAGGCTAGCATCGGTGTTTTTTCACTATTATCGTTGAAGTTATGCTACCTCTAGTTATCTCGCTACCTTTGCACCTTTTCCCAAGTGCAAGGGTAGCACCTTGCTTGATCTTTATTTAGTTGATTCGATCTTATGGTTGCACCTTGCTCAAGGTTTAGTTTGATATCTACGTGGCAGGCCTTACAAACGGGTTGAACGATCCGAGTAAATGCAGGACGTGGCTTATTCGTTCTAGAGAAGTTGTTCCGGTAATTGACTTTGCGTTGGTTATTAGGCCTCCTCTAGGGTTAATATTCTTCATCTTTCGTACATACCAGGCTCAATTACGTGTAGGACGTTCCAGTTACGTGGTGAAAACATTAAACTGTCGTAGATCGATTTAACTTGTAGTGATCAAGCAAAACCCCATGTTATCGTAAATCTAAAGCAGAACTATGGGGGCAATCGGCTCTAGGAGCCGATTTACAGGGAAACCTGGGAGCCGGTCACGGCTCGAATTTTACGTATACTTGTTTACCATGCAGGAAATCAATCGGAGCAATCCTTCACCTTCACCGGTATAGGTCGGTGGCCCTCGAACCAAGCCAGGACGTGTGCCGGAGTTTTGCGGGCCGTCGCCCGAGGGACCAGGGCCCACCAGCAGTTCTGGGAGCCTCCCGGCTCTTCGTGTTGCTCGTCGCTGCTCGCCGGTGAGTTTTGGCAGGCAACAGTTGCACGCGGCCAAACGAGGAGACAACGACCCGGGGGATCGCGAGGCGTTATCCTCCGGAGTAGTATTGTTTTCCTATTAAAAAATCTACGTTGCGCGCGACCAAACGAGGAGACAGCGACCCGGGGGATCGCGAGGCGTTATCCTCCGGAGTAGTATTGTTTTCCTATTAAAAAATCTACGTTGCGCGCGACCAAATGAGGAGACAGCGACCCGGGGGATCGCGAGGCGTTATCCCCGGACTAGTATTGTTTTCCTATTAAAAAATCTTTTTATGCAAAGAAGAAACATATTATGGAAAAAAGGGGTAAACATATGGAAAGGAAAAAAAGAGGGGTACTATTTGTTGGGAGCGGATATATAGGGCTGGAGACCCACCGGCAAGCCCAACAAATTTGGGAGGGGCGCCCGCGCAGGTCATCAGCACTTGTATTTTTTATACAGGCCAAAGTGCCGGGGAACACGCCTGGTTTGCAACCGTGACACAACAACGCACTAATCAACCTCAAAGGGAGCACGCGATGGTTTAGGGTTCAAATACGCGCACCGAACGGTACGCTCGTTACGCGGGCGCTCCTCCGCAGCCACACTTCTCCCTCGCCTAGTTGCGCTGGAGCGATTCGCGCAGGTATATAAGCTGGGCTGAATCACTCCGAGTTAGCGAGGTGGGACTAAAGAATAAGCTAGTATACCGCGTGTCTGCTCTGTCCTCGTCACCGTGAACGAAGGCTGTGATGGGCTGACGACCGTATAGAGCGATGGATGGGCCTCCTGAGTCCTGACCTGCCTCCCTTGGGTGGTCGTCCGTTTCCTGGAACATGTTGATATACTTTCCAAATATTTCATTTATTTATGGGAAAAATATAAAATGCATGCAAATACAGAATATGTAGGGAACCTGGATAGTAATAAGCAAGGAAAGATTCAAAATCTAACCCAGGTTGAATACAAAAGACAACATGACCACCAAATGCTGGTGTTCTGATGCTAGGTGCGATCTTTGCCCGACACTTGAGTCGGTTCATCACATCGCCTTACACCGCAAAACTTCGACTGGTCTGGGAAAAGCTGAGCATAGCAGACATTGCAGCCACTACAAACTCAATCTCACAGTTTGTCCCCCCGGGTCCAAGCCTTGATGGAAGATAAAACCTAGCCGATCTACTTCGCAGCCTGCTTGCTGGGCAAAGAAACCCTCAGGCTTTGGACATGCAGGTCACCGAATGAGGCTTTGGACAGAAGCTGTCCTAGTGCGCACCACTGCCGACCTTCTGGGCTAGTTCTTAGGTTTCCTGGTTTTTCTTTTTTTGTTTCTCTATGTTTTTTGCAATCTCGCCCCGCCTCTGGCCGGATGTAAATCCACCATGTAAGTGACACTGTCACACATACCTTCAGTAATATTCAAAAAAAAAAAGAATCTAACCCAGCTAGGGTAATCAAAAGAAGTACATCTAGACATCAATCGTGTAAAACCGTACCGGGGGAGCTCACCGGCGAGGAGGAAACAGACGACCGTGTTCTAGAGGTGGGGCAGTCCTCGCACCCTCGACGCCGGCGCTCGCTCGCTCGGTCCGCTGTGACCGACAAAGAAGGTCTTCTAGAGAGGGAGCTCAACGGAGGTGGGAGGACCTCGCTCCCTCGCACCGGCATCACTGCCGGCGCTCGCTCCCTCGGTCCGCTCGAGGGGAGGGGGTAGGCGTCGTCAACGAAGCTCCTAGTCAGGAGGAGGTGCGGCCATGGTAGGCGAGCTCGCGGCGAGACCTGCAGGCGGCCTCGCTCTCTGCTTCCTCCTGGTGGCGCCAAATACAGTTGGCCTCCTCGTGTTCCCAATTGGCCCTGGACTAGGCGAGGGCGTCCGGCTCCAGCATCGGCGGCATGTCGTTGATGGAGCGCTCCATCGTGATCTTGATGGTAAAAGAGTCCTCGTCGACGGGACCGCCCGGTCCGCCGGCTCTGGTTTTTGGCTGAGCAGCGGGCGGTTAGTCGATGACGATGGCGCGACCTTCGTTAATGCCGTGTGGCGTACTGTTGGCGCAGCACATTGGCGTCTCGGCCTCCCATTTCACGGGCCGTAGTGCCTCGTCGCCGGCTCGCCGCGACTGTGTTGGCGCAGAGCTGACGAGCATGAGGCCGAGGCAGCGAAGGACGTGGAACTGAGGCTTCCCATCCTCCTGGGCATCCAGTTCGCTGCTGCGCTGCGCCTCCCCATGGGCGACAGCGAGCGCGGGAAGCGCAGCCTCAGGCGGTTGCCGACGACGATATGCTCCAAGACAGCGGTGAGTGTCCGTCCTGGCACACTCCACCAGCGATGGAGCGTCTCCGTGTTGTTGCGCTTCGGCGGCGTGCCGGGCGGGTCTTCGTGGGCGGCGAGCTCCCGGTTCCGGTGCTCGGCGAACAACTGCTCCCAATAATCTAGGTTACCGAGGTCTCCGGCGAGCTCCGGATCCTCCATCGCCGTGATGGCAGCCTGGATCTCCTCGACCATCTCATCGTCCTGAGGCACCGACACATCACCGACTCTGAGCTTCTAGTTGGGTGGGCACCGGAAGTCGCGCGGCACCATGTAGCCGGTTTCGTGCAACATTCAGGCCTTCCACGGCTGGAGGGTACGCCGGCCGAAGCCGTTCGCCGCCGCGGGGTCGCCTGGGTACCTATCCGCCATTGCTTTCGCCGAGATCTTATTCTTGTCGCTGGAGGTGGAGTTCGTGGCCGGGAAATGGGGAGACTTGAGTGTGTGGTCTGTGCACTGGCGAGGGCGCCGACTTTTATAGCTGGAATGAGCGGCAAAGGCGGGAGGTGTGGGCAGAAAAACGCGAGACGGCGGGAAAGCACCATTAAGGCGACTCGTGGTTGACGAGACGGGTAGTCATTGACCGACGGTCTGTCATGGTAGCCGAGGCAAAGGGATGACGGCGACTCGGCTTGTAGTCGCAGACAGGGCGGGGCCACATGCGGAGCTGTTTTTTTCGCCGATTCCATTGCGTCTGGCGTTCCCAGGCGGTTCTCAGCGTCCTGGGATCAGCCTGGAAACACCTGATGAAAGTTGGGCCAAATCCGGATCAAATCGGCATCCTGGAACCGTGACTGGACCATTTTTCGCCATCCGGATGACAATTTTGCCCTAGAAACGGTCTCCTGGAACCAGAGTGAAGATGCTCTAAGGGTATGTATTGGAGTATAAGAACCATGTATTACACAAAATGGCATATCTACAAGTATGAGAAAGTTGGAGTGACATATAGGTTAAAAGTTGCAATGACATAAATCCAATTAACCCTTTCTTTAAATGCGTACATTGCTTGCGTTGTTTACTCTTTATTTTGCTTGCAGCGGTCCGATGAAACTGTGAGACCAAAGAGTTAATTAAACATCATGGTCCGTCATCTTATTTCAGTTTTATTTTTGGGAGAACATCCTAAATTAATCGTGACCAATCTGTGCTAATCCCTCCGATCCGTCCTGAAAAGCTTGTCGGAAGTTTATCTACAGTAATAAATTCGAATGTACTGTATCTATCTATATTCTAAATAGCATCAAATATGTGAAATCCCTGTTAGTGCGGAGGGAGTAATAAACATGATGCAACGATGGGATATGCTCCTTCCGTTTAGAAATATAAGATGTTTTAGATTTGTGAAAGAAGATGTATTTAGACACCTTTTAGTGTCTAGGTTCAAATAAATTTAGAGACTAAAAAGGTGTCTAGATACACCTCCTTCACAAACCTAAAACATCTTATATTTCCAAACGGACGGAGTATTATGTTGTAAAAGTGCTCCAACGCATGCAATGGATGCTGCTGACTGAACTTACGGTATGTGTGAGTCGTTGAGTGTGTAGCATGCAGACTGAACTTGGACGTACTTTTGAGATAGATGGAACGACCATGCATTTCCTTCCAGTAGCGCAAAATCATGAGATTATTTGATCCTTCCTGTGATTCCGCTCCTTCCTTGTCGATTTCGGTGCTGCTCCGCAAAAGGAAAGATTTGCACCTCCGCGCCTTGTCATCGGGTGGGACCGAAAAGGAAAGATTATTAGGCATACTGCCTTGCCGCGGATCGATTAATTCGGAGAGATCTCCCGATCGCGCGGCCACACATCCACAGATCGATTAATTGGTAGAGATCTCTCGATCGCACGCACGCACGCACGCGCGCATGGCAGCTACTATGGCGCCATCGTCTCATCTACTACTGCTGCTACTCTTCTCTGCCATCGTCGTCTCTACCACTGCAGCAGCAGCATCCAGCCCCTCGCCACAGCCGGCCCCGCTGGCGGTGGCCTTCTACGACCTCTGCGTGGCCGTACTGCTCGTCGATCCCTCCAGCTCCACCACCGACGACATCCGCGCCCTCGCCGCCGCCGTCACCAACACCACCTCCGGATCTCTGCTCGGGGCGTGCGCGGCCAAGTACAAGTACGACCCGGAGGCGCTGGCTGCGCTGCCGCTGGTGGAGGTCCCGGAGGCGGTGGTGCCGTCCGTAGACGTGGGCGCCATGTGCGGGAGGCTGTTCCCCACGGTGCTGCTGGCCAGGAGGGAGCTAGGGCTCCACCGCGTCTGCACCGTCGCCACCAACATCATCAGGCTCCTCCGCCTGTAATAGATATAGATTAGCCTCCTAGATTTGCTCCCATGAGCTTCTTTACTTTTCAAATAAGTTGCAGATGGTTCCAAAAGAATATATATATTACACAAAAGTTCAAACAATTTTCACAGAGTTTCACATTGGTCCGTAACAATTTTTTAATGTAATAGAATCAGCGGAGGGAGAGAAACAGGGTTAATTCAAGGCATAGTGCTCACAAGATTTGCCTTGAATGGTTAGTGCATTCACCAAAGTGAATCTGATTTGAAAACCAGTCAATTCAAACCGAGTGGCCACGACACCATTTACGTCGGTCGGTCACCCATGCCTCTCTTTCACCAGCCTATAAAATTAGAACACGGGTGTCTTAGTTTGCCTGCAGCTGCAGCGACGAATTCACCATTATGATCATGATCCCTTGCTACAAAACACCATGATCCAGAGCAGCAAGGTTGTTGCATCCACCTTTACTCTATCCTACCCTGGTCTCTGCCGTCCATATATGTTTCCTAGCCTCTGCATGCTCTAGATTGCTATTATGTCCCTCCTAGGTGCTGAAGAGATGATTTGTGTAACTGTGGCCACGGCCGTGAGGACGGTGTGGTGACTGGCGCGCGATCTTCCATGACAACGCTGTAGTCATCATCCCTTGCCTTGTGTGGGAGGTTGAGACGTCATGTCGAGGGGAAAACCTCGCCCTGGATTTACCCGAGCCACGGCGGCATCCATGGTTGTCATCCACTTCTTGAAGGCGCTAGCTGCGGCTTCTCCGTGTCCTCCAACGTGCTCCGGGTGAAACTCGAAGATCCTTGGATTAGGCAGTGGCGGATCTCTACGTCATTCTCTTTCTGAAGACGCCGACTTGGACCTCACGGTGAATAGCTCTCTGGAGGTTGGGGGAGGATGTTGGTGCCTCTTCGGATGTAGTTGTTTCTCTGGTATGCTCTCTCCAGCAAAGCTTATATCTTGGTCTGCATCCTCGACTCTCCTTTATTTGATAAAATTGCAAAACAATACCACTTTTGAGGCGAGGGATTCAAAAAACTATTGCAGGTTGCAAAAAACTACCACTTTTCTGTCTCATGATTTAAAAAAACTACCAAAACACAATAGTCGGCCATCTTGAATCATTTGACGCGGTTTCTAACAAACCCGGCCCAGCGTCAGTTGCTTTTGCAAAAAAACACCTTCATATTTTGTGTCCCATTTCTATACTTTAAGTCCAAATCTATTTAACCGCTGATTTATTATTTTCTATTACTTATGTTTCTATTTTTATTCCTTCTATTCCTATTTCTAACCTCACTACAAGTTGAACAAATCTGTTTAACTGCCGGAGGTCGCGTGAGCAGCTGCAGGTCGCCGTCCACCGTGCTCTCCGCCCCACACGTGAAGCCCACAGCTCGCCGACCACCATGCTCATTGCCCCGCGCATGAAGGTCGTATCTTGCCGACGGCCGCGTTCGACACCCCGCACGTGAGCAGCTGCGGGTAGCTACTCGCCGGTCACGCCGTGTTGGGACACGATAGATGGAGAAGGATATGTACGTGTGGGCTCGTCGCTATCTGCGCCATCCGAGCAGTGGCGGGGCATGCCATCCTGTTCCTCTCCGCGACCTTCGGTGAAGCCATTGCACTGGTGGGCTGCCGCACAGTTGGGGCCGCGAGTACGAGCCACGGTGTTGCCGTGAATTATTACCCGATGCATGTCTTGTATGAGTCTCTTCTAGACATGTCTAGTATGAGTCTCCCACACATACACCCAGTTTAGACATGTCTAGTATGAGTCTCTTCTAGACGTTACCCGATGCAGTGGGCCTGTCTTGTCACAAAACGGCGTCAAACGAATTAAGATGACCGGTTAGAGTGAAGTGGTAGTTTTTTGCAACAAGTCATGGTAGTCTTTTGAAACCCTAGCCCGAAGTGTGGTAGCATTTTGCAATTTTCTCCCTTGGTTTGCACCTTCCTTGGTGTGCTTTGGCGGCGTGGGCCGAAGGTGTGCTCCTAATGGCTGTCTCTTTTGCTGTTGTGCATATCTCGACGGTGTGCAATGCTTGTTGGTGAGCCGGTCTGGGCTACAGGGTGAGCTTCGCCCCGACGACTTTGTCGTGATCAACAATATGCAGCGTGTCACCGGTAGAAAGGGCCCATGCGTCCCGGTTGGTAAGGGCCATTAGTCCCGGTTGCCCAACCGGGACGGGACAATCGGGACTAAAGCTCTAACCATTAGTCCCGGTTGCCCCACCAACCGGACACATGGGGCTGCGTGGCGGCATCAGAGCGCGGTGGAGATTAGTCGGTTCGTAACACGTAACCGGGACTAATAACCTTGCGCGCAGAGATTTAGCCATTTCTCTGCCGCGGCAGAAGAATTCATTGGCACATTTTGTTGCTGACAGCATTTCGCCACTTTTGTGCCGCGTAGAATTCATTTAGGTTGTTTTATTGTTTATTTAGTGTTTTGCACTTATCAACGAAGGAACCTTATATTACACAAGATCATCATGACAACATTACATTCAATACACGGATCGAGTTCATGCACTACATACAAAAGTTGCTATTCGATGCTACCGGTCAATTTCTTGAAAGTTGCTATTTTTACAATTTCTATTGTCTATACACAACCGAGTAGTATTCCCCTTGTGTGTTTAGGACTTCTGCATCCAAGAATCCCGCCAATTCCTCCTGAATTGCTCGTATGCGATCCTTTGGCAGAAGACCGTCCGTGAATTCGATCTGATTTAAAAAGGAGTCAGCCTATATGAATATGAAACTAAACACAATTTGATTGTAATAAAAAACTATAGAAATTGTTTACGTACGTGGAGTTGCTCTAAATTTCTGCTCTTCTTATCGCACGTCTGCCGGATGAACTCGCATACATAGTATCCACATAGATTGTTACCTGGTCCTGCGTCGGGCACTTTACGAACGAGTTCAATCAAAATAATAATCAAGCATGATAATAACTGTATCAAAACTAGAATCAAAGAGATGCGCGGATATAGCTAATGGTGCTTACATCTAGTGGTTGAAATGTAAGCTCCTCTTTCCAAACACCCTAGCCTTCTTGGTGAACTGCTTCCAAGCGCTGCCCGGCGAGAAAAGCGAATAAAATAAGTTATTAAGTACTTGATATCATAAAATTCACGAACGTTGCCGATATAGTGTCGTAATGATTAGAATTACCGCTGGAGAAGTATCTGCATGTCCTTCCACGTCTCAAGGGGTTTATGTTTCGAGTCCATGACTAGTACACGCCCTTTGTCAAGTTGAATGATTAACAGAATATAGTGGTACCTGCGAATGCAGAACTAATCAATTATATACTTAACATCGAGTAAGCAAAATAGAAAGTGTATACAAGACAATAACACTCACTGGAAGTTGTAAGGAAATAGTATTTCCCTTTTGGTTTCTTGAAACCTTAAAGCATGTACTATATTATCCTCCATATCCTGGGGGCTTATTTTGAGATTAGCTTCATAAACCCAATATGGGTCAATGAAGCCAATGTCATAGATTTGTCCTCTGCTGCATTCGAGAATCTTCATTCTGCATATTACAGTATGATTATATACATGCAATAAACAAAATAATATAGATGGAGACTAAATTAATTATAGAATTAGTACTTACATACAATAGGCACTCATGATCGATTTGTCCAAAGCGTCTTGATTGAATAATTGAAATAGTTCATCAAATTCAATGGATATCATGTCATCCTTATCTTTCCCATGATGCTTTTTTGTAACCCTCAGCACTATCCAGTTAGCCCCGGCCCTTGTGGCATGCATGTACCAGTTATGCAATCTTCGCATTTTTGTTGGAAGATTGTTTACCTCCTCAGGTTTGACGAGAGGTTTTCCGTACTGGTATTTGTATGCTACTTCACTCACGGGGAAGAACTCTAACTGGGATAAGTACTGGGCAATACTCATACCTTGAGCAGCGGTAGCTTCTCCGTATTGTGCAACTACCTCTGGATCATACTGCTCTTCGGCCCCATATTTGCTCGACCCCACATTGGTTTGGGAAATCACCTTGAGAGGGGCGCAAGTCTGTTTTGCTTGTTCTCCGAGCTGGGCAACAGATTTCCCGCTTGCATCAGTACTGCTCTTCGAGGCTTTTTGTGCCGCATGTGACTTGAGAATAGAACGCTCATAATCTGATGATAGCTTTGGCTCGGGTTGATGAAGATTCTTTAGCATTTTAAACACTTTGCCTTTTTCTTCTTTGGTGCTGGGGAACTCTGGATCATTAGGCCGCCTCAGCTTAGCGAAAAACGCTGTCGTTTCCGCATCAACGATCGCCGCAGTCTCCTCTTCAGTACAGTCATAAGCTCTCTTGGGAGGAACTGTTGGTACTTTTGGAAGAGGCTCTTGTTTACGTTTCGGCGATCGCTTACGACGCACAGTAGCGGTACGCTTACGCTTTTTATCCTGAGGCGCCGGCGATGGATCCCGCGGCGATGGCTGCACCGGAGATTGGTGAGGCGACGGAGCCGGGTGAGGCGACGAAGACGGCTGCCGCGGCGGCGACGACCTCGCTGGAGATGGGTGAGGCGGCGGCGAAGATGGCCTTGGCGTGTGATTTCGAAGCACGATACAATCCTTCGGCCATAGAATGGTGACATTTTTTGCGTCACCCAGCACAGTCACATCCCCTTCACCAGCAGGGTAGTGAAGATCCAAAACCTCAAAGGTGGGCATGATTTCATCCACGCCGACAACAGCGTAGCCCTCTGGAACCGGACGACAGTGGTAAGTTGGTGTGGGTCCAATTGGTAAGGCATAGCCGACCGCCACCTTCATTGATATGTTCACAACTTTGACATGTAGCTCGCAGTGTGTCATCTCTGTGATATCATCCACTGGGTAGCCAACAGGAGCCATCGTCGGTGCATCATCGGCATCGCCATTGTCATCACCCGGGACCTCGGTGGAAGCCACACTGCTTTTTCGATTATTCGATAGGCCGGTAGCATCGAATGCAGTGTGCTGCTGAGATGGGGCGCCGGTAGTACTTTGCTCTTTAAGTGTGTTAATTTCATCTTGTTGTTGCTTTAATCGTTCTTCAATTAAACGCATTCGCTCTTTCTGACTTTCTGCTTCAACTGTCGCCCTGTCCTTTCTCCTCTGACGGCTTCTATCAGGATATTTCTTCCTCTCTTCGGGAAACCCAGTCCTCCATGATTGGGAGCCGCTTGTGCCTCGTGTTCGTCCATCATGTTCCTTATTTCCAAGGGCGAGTGTGAGCTCATCATTCTCTCTATCGGGAATGAAGTCCCCATCTTTAACAGCCTTTTTCTCGATCCTCTCGATTGGCAAGGGGTCTTCTTTATGTCGTATGTTATATATACACCTCCCTTCCGAGTCCAACGTGCCCCCATGCCCGTAAAACCAATTCCTTGCACGTTCTACCCAATCGTCTGTCTCTGGGGTGATATTTTTATCACGCAGTTCCTGATCAAGTTTCTCCCACTTAGGAATGCAAACCACAGAGCCACCTTGCCCCATAGTATGGTGATACTTCTTCTTAGCATTCAGCTTATTCGTTTGAGACATTTTCTTAGCTTTTTCGATTTCTTGTATTCCACAAACTCATCCCGAATGGTTTTATCTTCTCAAACTGAATATTCTTGAAATCGAGTCTTCTTTTTCACGACATAGTCAAGGTGCAATCTTTTCTTCCAGTTGGTGAAACACTGGGCCATCTTCTTCAAAGCCCACTCCCTGACCTTAGCCTCCATGGCTCTCCCATGTTGTAAGGCGTCCTCAACTGGATCTTCCGCATTTGGATCCAGCTCTATCTTCGGTAGTTTGAAATTAACCATGAGCCTCTTCCACAGTAAATCTTTGGCGTGGTTAGGGACAAATAAACATGTTCCCTCTTCATCCGCATTAGCAGTCCTATTCCAATTTCTAATGGTGATCGGGATTAAGTCCCTAACGATTACTCCGCATTGTGCCAAAAATTTGGTTGCGACAACTTCGGGAGCTTTCGGTCTGCCGTCTTCAGCGACATCTTCGATCCTGAACCTCTCATGGTCTTGCAACTTTTTGGTTGGGCCTCGTCTGCTCTTTTCAAAGAGATTCCTTCGATCCGAGGGCTAAAAGAAGAAAGATCGTCGTTACTATTTCTATATAGATAACAGATGATTAATTAATGAATTGATTTATATTACATGCACCTCGCCGGAGCGTCGTCTTCTCGATTACACAAGGCATCGCCTTCTCCCTCATGAGGCAACACCTTCAACCTCAAACAGTTGTCTACTCCGGTAAAAGAGGATCACCCTCACCGGAGTTGTTCGTAAACGTTGATACGTCTAAATTATCTTCCCACGGATCACACCTTGGATCAAATCTTCCTTTTCTTCGTCTCGGCGTGTGGGTCCATATTTTCTGCATAGGTGGAAAACGAATAAGTCAAAGCGGCTAAAGGAGAAAGTTAAATACGGTGTTGAGAGATATAAACCCTAATTCGAGAGAAACCCTAATATATACATACACAATAATAAAATGAAGAGAAAGGAAACTGTAGTAGATAGGCACATCGTCGAACCCACATGCACCTAAGTTGCTTGAAAATGTGAATCGGTGCAGGGCTACCCATGGTGACTAACCAGGGGCGAAGACCAATAATATAAACTAATTAATAAACCTAATAATACCTAACTAATAATAAACCTAATAATCCAAACCAAAAAGAAAGGGAAACAATCAACACATGGCATCGATGCTATGCTCAAGCAAGTATGATGATATGACAAGTTAATTTGCATTGGAATGTAACCCTAAGAAATGCTCGACGATTTAATCGGGTTCAGAGGTGAAAACCCTAACTCGGAGAAACTCCGGAACACATGAGAGGGGTGGATTTGTTCTTCTAATTAAACTTGTAATTTAGTTGTTGAACAATGCATGATTATAGCTTAGATAGCTAGGTTTCATTTTCTGAACATTTTGATATATTATTCATATTTTATGACTTATAGATTAAAACAAGGATAATGATATGACAAGTTAATTTGTATTAAAAAGTAACCCTAAGACATGCTCGAATTTAAGCGGGGTTCGAGGGTGAAAACCCTAACTCGTGAAACTCCGAGTATATGAGAGGGTTGATTTTGTTTTCTAATTAAACTTGTCTTGAAAGTTGTTGAACAATGCATGATTATAGGTTAAATAGTTAGATCTCATTTTTTGAACATTTTGATATATTATTTGTATTTTTGAGTTATAAATAATTAATTATTGAATTTACAATATTATATCAATTTATGGATTTAATTAAACCATTTCTGAATTTAAACAAAACAGAAAACATTTTTACACGAGGCCACTTAGCCACAGTGGGCGTGAGGGGCCCGTGGCCACCTCGCCTCCACGCAGGAGGTGGGACTGGACCACGGCTAACCCTGCACCATAGAGGCACCTAGCCTCTAAGGTGGCAGGTGGGACCGGGCGCAAGGGCCCCACGCAGTAGCCACGCTGAGCACCACGTCACCACAGGCGGCCTTGGCAGCGGTGGTCGGCAGCGACCACAGGGGCGGGACTGCGCAAGCATTCGAAAAGAGCTCGTCGAGGCGAACCATATGGTGGCCGCCGCATTATTGGTCGCCGGGCGAGAGCACAACAAGTGACAGACGAGCGAAGCGCAGATGGTCGTCGCAGAGAACTAGAGAGCGAGAGGAGGCGTGTGAAGAGGTGCTAGAGCACCGGTGGCTCACCGACGCGATGCGGTCGGGGAAGCAAGGGTGGCGAACGAGGCGAATCGGCGGCGGCCGGAGCTCGGGAAGATGGGTTGTAGAGCTTGATTAAGGCGGCGGGGCGATTCCTTTGGCGTGACGCAGCGATCCGACGACGGAGCTCCTCGTGACGAGCTCATGGGCGGCTGCCGGCGTCGTGGGGGGGTTCCTGTGCAGCGTCGATGAATGAGATGGGGAAGAAGAAGAGGAGGGCACCCGTTATAATCAGAGGGCCTTTAGTCGGTTGGTGGCTCCAACCGGACTAAAGGGTCGTCGTCGGTTGGAGCCACCAACGGGACCTATCTCAATATTTTCAGCAGACCAAGGGTTGGCGAAGTCTTTAGTCGGTTGGTGGCTCCAAGGACATATTCTGTTTTCACAAAATTTCAGGTATTTTCTCTCTGTTCCCTTATTTTTATTTTGGGGTTTAAATTTGTATTGTTTTTTAAATGATAATTAATTTGGAATTTAGAAAACTTTAAACATAAAAGTGTTTGGATTTGAATAAATAATTCAAAACCATTTTCATTTTAAAAATAATTAATGTAACCATTTAAAATATGAACCATTTACAATTAAAATGAATTAACTTATATTTTTTAATATCAATTTGGAATTTAGAAAACTTTTAAACATAAAAGTGTTTGGATTTAAATAAATAATTCAAAACATTTTCTGTTTTAAAAATAATTAATCTAACCATTTAAAATATGAACCATTTACAATTAAAAATGAATTAACTTATATTTTTAATATCAATTTGGAATTTAGAAAAACTTTAAACATAAGAAGTGTATGGATTTGAATAAATAATTCAAAAACATATTCTATTTTAAAAATAATTAATGTAACCTTTTAAAATGAATTAACTTATATTCTATTTTTGAATATTAATTTTTAAACGACCCGTTTTTGCGCTTCGGAAAATGGAAAAGGGCTTTTCCGCATGCATAAAAAGGAAAACTTCCTCTGCAACATTGTTCTCCATACCAATGTCCACACACATGCATAATATGGGCACAACATCACAAACTATGCCATGATTCACATAACATCGGTCATTTGGGAAAGCCATGAAACCTCGAACATGATAGGTCATTTTGTGAAGGTTTTTGAAACATGATCAATATACCAAGTCCGTATTTTTCCTTTCAACTATGTAACATAATATGACACCACGAAGGATTTTCATTGTTCGGATTTTTTGAATTTATTATGCCCGTTTGAATTATACGAATTTCTAACTATGGTCGAACGGTGTGCATGAAGATAGGGACGGGCATCGTTAGAACTTGCATTGGATCTCTGAAGAAACCACATATTGCGAGTCTAAAATGATTTTTCGAAAAATCACGGGCGATAGATCATGTACCGTAGTACAAACCGGACCCACTTCCTGGATTCTAAGCAGACATTTGTCCTTTTACGGGATGGACGAAAAGGTTTGAGATGTACCGGTTGGGAGATAGTCCATGTAAGGTGGTCTAGTATTTTAGGAAAATGGGACGGTAGCATTGTGAAACGGCATTTTGGTGGTTACTTCACAAAGCGACGTTTTTTGCTCGGAAAATGGAAAAGGGCTTTTCATGCGCAAAAGGAAAACTTCCTCTGCAACATTGTTCTCCATACCAATGTACACACATGCATAATATGGGCACAACATCAAAAACTATGCCGTGATTCACATAACATCGGTCATTTGGACCAAAGCCATGAAACCTCGAACATGATAGGTCATTTTGTGAAGGTTTTTGAAACATGATCAATATACCAAGTCTGGTATTTTTCCTTTCAACTATGTAACATAATATGACACCACGCGAAGGATTTTCATTGTTCGGATTTTTTTGAATTTATTATGCCCGTTTTGAATTATACGAATTTCTAACTATGGTCAAACGGTGTGCATGAAGATAGGGGCGGGCATCGTTAGAACTTGCATTGGATCTCTGAAGAAACCACATATTGCGAGTCTAAAATGATTTTCAAAAAATCACAGGCGATAGATCATGTACATGTAGTACAACCGGACCCACTTCCTACCGATTCACAGACATTTGTCCTTTTACGGGATGGACGAAAAGGTTTGAGATGTACGGTTGGGAGATAGTCCATGTAAGGTGGTCTAGTATTTTAGGAAAATGGGACGGTAGCATTGTGAAACGGCATTTTGGTGGTTACTTCACAAACGACCCGTTTTTGCGCTCGGAAAATGGAAAAGGGCTTTTAATGCGACAAAAAACTTCCTCCTGCAACATTGTTCTCCATACCAATGTCCACACACATGCATAATTTGGGCACAACATCACAAACTATGCCGTGATTTAGCACATAACATCTGTCATTTGGACCGAAAGCCATGAAACCTCGAACATGATAGGTCATTTTGTGAAGGTTTTTTCGAAACATGATCATTGTTCGGCACACATTTAGTCCCGGATGTAGTCACAAACCGGGACTAAAAATATTTTCCGCCATTTCCCACCTCTTCCCGCCAAGTTTTCCCACCCTTTCCTTTCTACTAGAGCTTTTAGTCCCGGATGTAGTCACTAACCGGGACTAAAGATATTTCCCGCCATTTCCCAAAGCTTCACGCCAAGTTTTCCCGCCCTTTCCCTCTATATTTAGGGTGATCGTGTCATGGCTATCCACACATCCACACCTTCCTCTCTTAGAACAATGGACAACGCCTACTGGGCCATTCTGACCCTCGAGGAGACCCGGCGTGCGCCTCAACTACCCTTGTCCACCGGGTACCGCCGCCCCGGATGGATCTTTGCTGGAGGGTTTCCTGTCCCTCCTGTCCCTCAAGGTTCCGCACGCCAGGCGGCCATCACAAACCACTTCTACCACGAGCTCACGCCGGAGCAGCGGATGGATCCCCAGTGGGATCCCGACAACTATGACACCTGGAATGCCTTCTTCGCTAATAGGCGGGAAAGGGAGCTCGCCAGGTACGAGGGTGATGGCCCGCCACCAGTGAACCACAATGAAGTCGGCCGTAAATGCGTGGTGGGCGAACCGCATTATCATCGGTGATGCGCTACATCGCCGGGGAGACCATCTCGCCACGGTGCACGTAGTCCACCCGCCACAGGCCCCACAACATCGTCCGGCGATAGCGGCATCGTCTTCGAGACCCCTACCACCACCGCCGTGAATCAGGCTGGAATGGCCCGGTATATGCCATGGATGGGCTGAGGATCCCGAGTGGCGGTGTGACGGCGATGATGATGACGCATTTATGAAGACCACAAGCTGCGTCTATAGGACTAGGCATGATTATGACTAAAGGGGGCTTTAGGCTGAGTGTTAGCTAGTCCCGGTTTGTCCGGTTTAATATTAATAAATGTCTTAAGTGTTACCTAATAAATAGAGGGAAATGCCTATATAAAGTGAGGGTTCATATTTAGTCGGTTGGAGAAACCAACCGCGATCAAGGGATTGCGGAGTGGGCGACAACACTAATAATAGGGGTGAGTGTCGACATTATGTCGTATGGCTTTACCTTGTCCGGATGGTGTCACCAACCGGGACTAAAGATGAACCTTTAGTCCCGGTTGGAGACACCAACCGACTAAAGATGAGTCGGCACTAATAATAGGGGTGAGTGTCGACATTATGTCGTGAGTGTCGACATTATGCCGAGCTGCTTGTACTATAAATATGCATCCTTGTGAGTCCAGTCCTCCGCCAGTTTGAGGCATCTCCAAGATGGTTTTAGAGAGCAGGACACCACTACGACCAGTTCGAGATGTTGCGGAGCCGGTCCCCGGCATGTCCGAGAAACGTCATAGAGGCACTCCTAATATGTGAAATTAGTTAGCTCGAGGCGTATTGATCTAGTTAGTGAAGTTACAAGCTGCAAGATGGTTTCGAGAGCAGGGACACCACTACGACAGTTTCGAGGAGATGCCGACGAGCCTGGTCCTCGGCATCTCCAAGAAATCGGTCATAGAGGCACTCCCTAATATGTGAAATTAGTTAGCTCAGGCGTATTGATCTAGTTAGTGAAGTTACAAGCTGCAAGATGGTTTTCGAGAAGGGACACCACTACGACCAGTTTTAGGAGATGCCGACGGAGCCCATCCTCGGCATCTCCGAGAAACTGGTCATAGAGGCACTCCTAATATGTGAAATTAGTTAGCTCGAGGCGTATTGATCTAGTTAGTGAAGTTACAAGCTGCAAGATGGTTTCGAGCAGGGACACCACTACGACCAGTTTCGGGGAGATGCCGACGAGCCAGGTCCTCCGGCATCTCCAAGAAACTGGTCATAGAGGCACTCTGGTCCAGCCACAAACGGGACTAACACTCAAGATATTTATTAATATTAAAACTAAGACTACAAAACTGGGACTAAAGGCCACAAACGCGAAAGATATCCTTGGTCAAGCCACAAACCGCGAAAAACATGAACTAGAGTTACATAATATGAGCATGAACTTCTTGGCATATGTCATTCCTTATGACCGCTTGACGTAACCATGGAGCATCTTCTTTACTTAACGGAATGCTTGGGTCAGTTTTCCTTTGTGAAGGCGGAATTTCATCAAACTTATTATAATCTTGACATGTCATCTTGTCCTCGATTCCCACGATGTTTATTTTCCACTGAAAGAACTATGTGACGCTTTGGCTCATCATATGATGTATTCGTTTGCATATTTTTCTTTTTTCGGTCTGGAGGACATGTCCTTCACATTGAAAACCCGAGACACATCATTGGCTAGGACGAATGGTTCATCTCTATAACCAAGATTGTTGAGACCCTTTGTTGTCATTTCGCATAACTGGTCTATCTTTACCCTTCCCCATTCGGGTTGACCCATTTGCGTGAAAAACAAAGGGACCTTAAAGAGACTCCATAGTCTAGTTCCCATATCTCCTCTATGTAACCATAATATGTGTCCTTTTGTCCATTCTCGTCTATTGCATCAAAGCGGACACCACTATTTTGGTTGGTGCTCTTTTTATCTTGGGCGATCGTGTAGAATGTATTCCCATTTATTTCGTACCCTTGGAAATTCAATACAATAGAAGATGGTGACGCGGCCAACAAGTATAGCTGATCTCCAACAGTGGTGTCATTCAAGAGATGTGTACGCATCCAACCACCGAAAGACTTCATGTGTTCATCTGTAATCCATGATTTAGGCTTCCCCGGGTTTTTGGAGCGTACAATATTCTTGTGTTCCTCGATATACAGAGCTGCCAAGGTGGAATTATGTAGAACTGTGTAGTGTGCTTTAGTGAAAGAATCCCCGTCCCTACATATCATTGCTTTCTTTCCCAGCGTGCCTTTTCCACTTAGTCTTCCTTCATGCATGAGTCGAAAACACCAATCGGCTTAAGGTCGAATAAAGTCAACACAAAACTCAATGACCTCCTCTGTTCCATATCCCTTGGAGATGCTTCCTTCAGTCTATACGGTTATGAACATATTTCTTTAAGACTCCATGAACCTCTCAAAGGGAACATATTGTGCAAATACCGGACCGAGAATGGCAATCTCTTCCACTAGATGAACCAGGAGATGCGTCATAATATTGAAGAAGGATGGTGGGAACACCAATTCAAAACTAACAAGACATTGTACCACATCCTTGTAACCTTGGCGAATATGGATTGATTACCTTCGAGATATTGCATTGAGGAATGCACACAACTTCACAATGGGTACTCGAACATTTTCCAGTAGAAGCCCCCTCAATGCAATCGGAAGCAACTGCGTCATAATCACGTGATAGTCATGAGACTTCAGGTTTTGGAACTTTTTCTCTGCCATATTTATTATCCCCTTTATATTAGATGAGAAGGCCGACGGCACCTTGATACTGTAAAGGACTTCAAAAAATATTTCCTTCTTTGCTTTGGTAAGAGCATAGCTGGCGACTTAAGTGGCGCCCTTTATCCGTCTTGTTATGTATGCATGTTCTTTGGGTCTTTCATAATTTGTTGGTCCTCCCGTGCTTGTGTATCTTTTGTCTTCCCATACACGCCTAGGAATCCTAGCGAGTTCACGCAGAGATTCTTCGTCACGTGCATCACGTCGATTGAAGAGCGGACACGCAGGACTTTCAATATGGCAGCTCCCAAAATATAGATTTCTTCTTCCACATGGGTGCGTGTCACGTAGCGACGCTGCTCGAACTGATTGACCGGGACCCTTTCCAAAGATTACTTCTATGTCCTTGACCATACCAAATACATCATCACCACCTGGGAGTTCAGGGCTTCTTCGGTGATCTGCCTCACCTTTGAAATGCTTGCCTTTCTTTCTTACGGGATGATTGGTGGAAGAAATCGTCGATTTGCTAGGTACACAACCTTCTTGCATTTATGCAAATATGTACCTTCGGTCTTATCTAAAACTGGGTGCATGCCTTATATCCTTTGTTTGCATCACGAAAGGTTACTAAGAGCAGGCCAATCATTGATGGTTACAAATAACAACCCTCGTAGATCAAATGGCTCCTGTTTGTTCTCATCCCACGCACGTACACCTGGTTTGCCCCACAATGTAAGAGTTCTTCAACTAATGGCCTAAGGTACACATCAATGTCGTTGCCCGGTTGCTTCGGGCCTTGGATGAGCACTGGCATCATAATGAACTTACACTTCATGCACAACCAAGGAGGCAGGTTGTAGATACATAGAGTCACGGGCAGTCTTTGTGTCGCAACTCGCTCCCCAAAAGGATTCATGCCATCCGTACTTAGACCAAACCATAATTTCCTTGCGTCACCGCAAAGTCGGAAGTCTCTCTCTATTTTCTCCATGTGACCCATCGCCAGGTGTCTCAACTCCCGTCTTTCTTACGGTCTTCTTTGTGCCATCGCAACAACTGGCATGCTCTTTGTTTACGAACATGCGTTTCAACCTTGGTATTATAGGAGCATACCACATAACCTTAGCAGAACCCTCTTAGGAGGCTCTCCCTCAACATCACCAGGGTCATCTCGTCTGATCTTATACCGCAACACGTTGCATACCGGGCATTTATCTAAATTCTCATACTCCTTACCGCGGTAGAGGATGCAGTCATTAATGCATGCATGTATCTTTTGCACATCTAATCCCAGAGGACAGAGAGTCTTCTTTGCTTCGTAGGTACTCTCGGGAAGTTCGTTATGTTTTGGAAACTTCGGCTTCATTATTTTCAACATCTTTTCAAATGAGGAGTCAGTTAGACCACACTCTGCCTTCCATCGCAACAATTCCAGTGTGGTACCGAGCTTTGTGCTGCCATCTTCACAATTTGGGTACAACAATTTCTTGTGATCTTCTAACATGCCCTCTAACTTCAACTTCTCATTTTACATTTCACAGTCTCGCTTTGCATCGAAATGACCCTACCAAGTTCATCACCGGCTCATCGATGCCCGTTCTTCACCTTTTTCCTCTCCATTGTCTTCCATTGCAGTATCATCAGATTCAGGAAACATATGATGATAGTTGTTATCATCATCTTCTTCACCATCTTCCATCATAACCCCTCTTTCCCGTGCTTGGTCCAGCAATTATAGTTGGGCATGAAACCTTTCATAATCGGTGGCGAATGATTTTCGAGGAAGAGTACTCCTTGTTGTTCCGACATTGAACACATGGACAACGTATAAATCCATTATCTTTGTTTGCCGTAGCCACATCGATAAATTTATCCACGCCTTTGATATACCCGGCTACCCGCAGGTCACCGTACATCCATTCCCGACCATTCATCTGCATCATATAAGTAAGTTTATCAAAAAACAGGACATCATAAATAGTGAAATAACCAATTCACACCGACACATGAATTGTATTAATGACCTAGAAAAGATAAGATTGCTAACCTCGATCGAGGGAAATAAAGAGGAGAAAGCTCAAGTGCGTTTCGGACACCTTCTATATTTTTTTTCTATGAGAAATTCAACGGGATTTTTCACTCAAACATTTCAACAAACACCTTCAATGCATGCATGAGTAAAAACTAGCACACACCCTCACACCTTACACCATTCGAAAAAAGCAGTGGAGGCAGAGGGGGCGTTGCATTTATAGAGGGCAGGGTCTTTAGCGGTTGGAGCCAACAGCGGGACTAAAGGTGCGTACACCACGTGGCTGTGGCCAAACCTTTAGTCCGGTTGGTGGCTCCAACCGACGATTCCCTTACCAACCGGACGCATGCCCTGGCCCGTGCCGCTCCAAGGGACGTGCGGCATTAGTCCCGGTTGGTGGCGCAACCGGGACTAATGCTCCGAGGGGTCGCGAACGGATGACCCTTTTTCCTCTAGTGTGTGTTGGTGAGCGGTTCTGATCGCTAGTGTGAACTCCGGTCAGACAACTTTGACCCATGCTATTGCTCGGCCTCTTTGGAGTAGTTATTAGGTCACCGTGCACTCGTGTAGCTTCTTTGGTCGTCATGTATCTTGCGTGTGTACAGTTTGTTGATGTAAGCTGGCTTCTGCAGTATGTAACCTTTTCACTACGGAAAAAATGTTCGCTGCCGTTGAATAGCTCTTTGCCGTGTGCCAAAAGGCCCGAAATCTTTGCCGTGTGTAAACCAAGAGGAACCCGGCAAATAAGAGGTGCACGGCAAACTACAGAAAAAGAACACGGCAAAGAAATAAACACGGCAATGGACAAACGACGACAAAGTCATTGAAGACACACGGAAAAGAAGTGGGCCCCGTGGCCTCGCAGGGTCACCCGCCGACACGGAATGACGGAAGAATCTTTGCCGTGTTCCCTCGCCTTTAGGTACACAGCAAACATAATCTTTGCCGTGTGTATTCTTTTGTATACACGACAAAACATTTTTTTCACCTTTTTCTTTTCTTTAATTAGCAAGGCTTTTATTACATAT
The DNA here is from genome assembly GCA_030063025.1 of Avena longiglumis. Lineage (NCBI taxonomy): Eukaryota > Viridiplantae > Streptophyta > Magnoliopsida > Poales > Poaceae > Avena > Avena longiglumis. The sequence continues at coordinate 4,650,070 of CP125975.1, forward strand.
ATGTTAGGTGATACTATTTCATAGGATCATGAGCATACACATATGATCATAGGTTATTGTGGTCTTGATCACTATATACATGCACCCCCCCTTATACGGTCCGGTTTTACCGGAACGGGGAGATTCCCCCTGATACATGTCCAGAACCTTCACTTCTAGGTTAGAGCGCATGCATGCGAGGGGGACATGCAAGCACATATACCAACCTTGCACCACACTCACACACATATGCTAGGGACACATGCAAGTTTTCATCTGATTCCGACGTTCTCGTGGTCTTTCTCCGGCGAAACCCTGATCTGCGGGCCTTGGATCGTCTACCCCCCTAGACATTCTTCTGATTGGGGTAGCCCGGCGTAGCTCTCTCTTGTTTTGTGTTTGATTATGTCATGGGATGATGTAAAACCATGTTGGTTCACAAGTCGGGGCACTATCCTACCCGGTTTCACCTGAACGGGGAGATTCCCCCTTATACAGGTCCAGAACCTTTCGCTTCTAGGTTAGAGCGCATGGATGCGAGGGGGACACATGCAAGAACATATACCAACCTTGCACCACACTCACACACATATGCTAGGGACACATGCAAGTTTTCATCTGATTCCGACGTTCTCGTGGTCTTCCTCCGGCGAAACCCTGATCTGTGGGCCTTAGTGTAGGGGTTCGTAGCATGGAAAACAAAAATTTTCTATCGCATACAAACAAACAAGCCAAGATCTATCTACTAGATTGTAGCAACGAGTCGATGGTATAACTTACCCTCGAAGATTCCAAAGCGTTTAACGAGCGGATTCGTGGGTGATGTAGTCGTACTCTTCCGATCTCAAGATCGTAGACGATCCTTCAGCCATCGTTAAGCAGCGCTCCCGTAGTCGGTCACACGCTCGTACTGACGAAGACCTTCCTCTCCTTGTTCCAGCAGCAGCGGAGGTTGTAGCACTCTCCTCGCGATTCCGGCGACCTGGCGTGGTCTAAGTAGAGGGAGATCATGAGCCGCCTTAAGCGGGCAGTATGGTGGAGCTTATGAGAGAGGCTATTAGCGGTCTAGTAATTAGACACACCAATTAGAAGGCTCTAAACCAATTAGAAGGCTCTAAACGCTGGCTAAAGCAATTAGAAGCTCTAAACCAAAACGGCTCTAAACGGAGATCTAGAGTAGAAAGTTATGTGTCTATGGAGGAGCCTGCCCCTCCTTATATGGGAGGGGTCCTTGGCGCCAGGGAGGAGGGAGTCCCTCCCAACTCGGCCTAGGGTGGCGGCCACCGAGGAGTCCAACTCCTCCTCCAGGTTGGTTCCAACTCCTCTTGCTTGTTTCCCACAGTTTCTTGTTTTGGCAGTTTGACTTTCAAGGACATTTGACTTTTCTTTTAGGATTCAATTTAATCCTTTATTTGGGACAGCAATAACACTTAGTACATGATGCAATCATTCAATGAGCAATGACACATTCATGTACCCTTCCCGAGTCTTGGACAATCCGAACCTTCTAGAACATTCGATGAAAACAGGAATCATTCCCGAACTCCAAACGGGACTTTCCTTATATGAATCTTTTTCTCCGGACCATTCCGGATCACCTCGTGATATCCGGATCCCATCCGAGACTCGAACAACATTGGTCTCTTTCTCATAATACCATAACTACTCAAACAACGTCGAATCCTTAAGTGTGTCTCCCTACGGTTCGTGAATTATGCGGACATGATCGAGACACTTCTCCGAACAATAACCAATAGAGGAATCGGAAATTCATGGCTCCCACATATTTCTACGATTACTTTGCGATCGAATGAACCACTTACATACGATACCAATTTCCCTTTGTCTCACGATATGTTACTTACCCGAGGTTATGATCGTCGGTATCTCCGCATACCTAGTTCAACCTCACATCGATAAGTACTCTTTTCTCGCTCCCATGATATGTGATCCCTTGTGACCAAGTCACATGCTTGCAAGCTAATTGGATGACATTCCACCGAGAGGGCCAGTATATCTATCCGTCATGTGGATGGACAAATCCACTCTTGATCCATGTGTTTCAACCAATACTTTCCGAACACTTAATGCCACCTTTATAGCCACCCGATTCACGGTGTGGTGTTTGATGTCATCAAAGCATCCATCCGGTAAAGGTGATATGCATGATCTCATGGTCGAAGGAATTAGGTTACTATGTATCAGAAAGCATATAGCAATTGAACTAATGAAATGACTTGATCTTTATGCTACGCTTATCTATAGGAGTATGTCCACCATATCATTCTCCTAACGATATGATCTTGTTGTTGATAACATCTCAATGTTCATGATATGGAAACCATAATCATTAATCAACCAACAAGCTAGTGAAGTATAGAGGCTATACTAGGGACTTCAAATTAAGTTTACAAATCACACAAGTATTAATGGCTTCCTTGTTAATACTATTATAGCATGAATGTAAACATTTATCATAAACACAAAGATATAATAATAACTACATTTATTATTGCCTCTAGGGCATATCTCCAACAGTCTCCCACTTGCACTAGAGTCATCTAATCTAGATTACATGGTAATATACGAACACCCATGGCAGTTTGGTGTTGGTCATGTTTTGCCCTCGGAGAGGTTTAGTCAACGGATCCGCCACATTCAGATCTGTGTACTTTACTTTGCAAATCTTTATATCCCCATCTGGATATGTTCTCGAATAGCGTGAAAACGCAGCTTGATATGCTTCACTTCTTGTGTGACCTTGGTTCTTGCGCATTGGCTATGGCGCCCATGTTATCACAAAGAGATAGACATTGGGTCCAGTACTTGGAACCACACCAGCTCTGTAATGAACTCTTTCATCCATATCGCTTCTTGTGAAGCCTCCGGCGACCATGTATTCGATTCAGTTGAAGATCTCGCCACAACGCTTTGTTTTGCACTCCTCCAGCCTTCGCTGCACCATTCAAAATAAATACGTATCCGGATTGTGATTTAGAATCATCGGATCGGTGTTCCAACTAGCATCGGTGTAACCATTAACAACGAAATGCTCATCACCTCCATAAGAAAGAACCATATCCTTAGTTCTTCTCAAGTACTTAAGGATGTTTTTGATCATTGTCCAATGATCCACTCTGGATCACTTTGATATCTGCTAGTTAAACTAACGGCATATGCAATGTCGGGTCTAGTACATAGCATGGCATACATTAGAGATCCTATGGCTGAGGCATAGGGAGTCTTACTCATCCTTTCTCTATCTTACGCCGATGTCGGACTTTGAGTTTTACTCAAGGTCGATTGGGCAACATGGGCAAGAACCCTTTCTTGTTTTCTTCCATTCCAAATCTCTTTAGAACTTTGTCCAAATATGTACTCAGTGACAATGATATTTGGCGTTCGATCTATCTCTATAAATCTTTATGCCTAATATGTAAGCTGCTTCGCCAAGATCCTTCATTGAAAAACTATTATTCAAATATAACTTGACACTATTAAGAAGGTCTACATCATTCCCAATCAACAATATGTCATCCACATACATTATTAAGAATGCTACAGAGCTCCCTCACTTTCTTGTAAATACAAGCTTCTCCATAAGTTTGTATAAAACCAAAACTTTTGATTACCTTATCAAACGTTGATTCCAACTTCGGGATGCTTGCTTCAATCCATAGATGGACCGTTGAAGTTTGCATACCTTGTTAGCATCTATAGGATCGACAAAACCTTTGGGTTGCATCATATACAACTCTTCATCAATGTCTCCATTGAGGAATGCTGTTTTGACATCCATCCCATATCTCATAATCATAATATGCAGCGATTGCTAACATAATCCTCACAGACTTTAGCTTCACATGGTGAGAAAGTCTCATCGTAGTCAACTCCTTGAATTTGTCGAAACCCTTTTGCACAAGTCGAGCTTTATAGATGTGAACATTACCATCAATCTGTTTTCTTCTTGAAAATCCATTTGTTCTCGACAGCCTTCCGCCATCCGTAAGTCCACCAAAGTCCATACTTGGTTTTCGTACATGGATCCAATCTCGGATTTCATGGCTTCTTGCCATTTATTGGAATCTGGGCTCATCATCGCTTCCTCATATGTCTCGGGGTCATCGGTGTTGTCCACCACCATGACATTCATAACGGAATCATACCAACTGGAGTGGTACGAGTTCTCGTTGACCTCCGAGGCTCAGAGCAACTTCAATCAAGTTTCATGATCATCATCATTAGCTTCCTCCCTTTGGTGCAGGCACCACAGGAACTTCTTCCGGTCTGCGCTACTCACAATTTCGAGAAGGTTCAACAACCTCGCCGAGTTCTACTTTCCTTCAGTCACTTCTTTCGAGAGAAATTCCTTCTAGAAAGGATCCATTCTTAACGAATGTTTTGCCTTGGATCTATGATAGAAGGTATACCCAATAGTTTCCTTCGGTATCCTATGAAGACGCATTTTCCGCTTTGGGTTCAAGCTTGTCCGTCGTAACTTCTTTACATAGGCTTCGTGATCCCCAAACTTTAAGGAACGATAATTTAGGTTTCTTCCCAAACCATAATTCATACGGTGTCGTTTCAACGGATTTAGACGGTGCCCTATTTAAAGTGAATGCGGCTGTTTCTAATGCATAACCCCAAAATGATAGCGGTAAATCTGTAAGTGACATCATAGAACGAACCATATCTAAGAGAGTTCGACACGACGCTCGGACACACCATTACGCTGTGGTGTTCCCGCGGTGTCAATGTGAAAGTATTCGCACTTCTTTAAATGCTCGCCAAACTCAGAACTTAGATATTCACCTCCACGATCGTAGAAATTTAATCTTCTTGTTACGTTGATTCTCTACCTCACTTTGAAACTCCTTAAACTTCTCGAAAGTTTCAGACTTATGTTTCACGAAATAGATATATCCATATCTACTCAAGTCATCCGTGAAGGTAAGAACATAACAATAACCATCACATGACGCTACACTCATTGGACCACACACATCGGTATGTATGATTTCCAATAAGTCCGTAGCTCGCTCCATCATACCGTAAAATGGAGTCTTAGTCATTTTTCCCATCGACATGCTTCAGATCTTTCAAGTGATTCAAAATCAAGTGATTCAAGAAGTCCATCGGAATGGAGTTTCTTCATACGTTTCACTCCGATGTGACCAAGACGACAGTGCCACATATAGGTCGAATTATCGCTTGATTTCAAACGTTTAGCCTCAATGTTGTTGATATGTGTATTTCCACTATCGAGATTCAACAAGAATAGACCATCTATCAAAGGTGCATGTGCATAAAACATATTACTCATATAAATAGAACAACCATTATTCTCAGATTTAAACAAGTAACCGTCTCGCAATAAACAAGATCCCGATATAATGTTCATGCTCAACGCAGGCACCAAATAACAATTATTTAAGTATAAAACTAATCCCGATGGTAGATGAAGGGGTAGCGTGCCGACCGCGATCACATCAACCTTTGATCCGTTTCCCACGCGCATCGTCACCTCGTTCTTCGCTAGCTTCCGTTTATTCTGCAGCACCTGTTTCGAGTTACAAATATGAGCAACCGAACCAGTATCAAATACCCAGGCACTACTACGAGTACTAGTGAGATACACATCAATAACATGTATATCAGATATACCTTTCTTCTTGATGTTGCCGTTCTTCAGATCCGCCAAGTACTTTGGGCAATTCCGCTTCCAGTGACCTTCTCCCTTGCAGTAAAAGCACTCGCCTGTGCTTAGGTCCAGCCCTGGTCTTCTTCGTCGGAGTGGTAGCTTTCTTACCACCCTTCTTGAAGTGTCCCTTTTGCTTAGACTTGCCTTTCTTGAATTTGGTGGTCTTATTGACCAACAACACTTGGTGCTCTTTCTTGATCTCCACTTCTGCAGATTTCAACATGGCAAAGAGTTCTGGCAACGTCTTGTTCATGTTCTGCATGTTGTAGTTCATCACAAAGTTCTTGTAACTTGGTGGTAGTGACTGGAGGACACGGTAAATCCCCAAAGCATTAGGAATCACTATACCCAAGCTTTGAAGTTTGTTTGCATGCCTGACATCTTAAGCACATGCTCACCGAGAGCTGCCCTCTTCCATCTTGCGCTTAAAGAACCTCGGAAGCCTCATAGCTTTCAATTGCCGCATGAGTCTCAAAAATCAATTTGAGATCCTCGACAATATCATATGGGTCGACTCTTCAAACCTTTTCTCAAGCTCGATTCTAAACCATACAAGATAGCACATGAACTATGGAGTACTGATTCTTCCGAGCGAGGTAAACATTCTTTACTTCATCGGAAGCATCACCGCAGTGGGTCACCAATGGTGCATCCAGCACATAGGTCAAATTACCAAATGTGAGGACAATCCTCAAATTGCGGAACCAATCATGAAGTTGCTTCCATTGTTTTCAACTTTTCTTTCTCTAGGAACGCATTAAAATTGATGGTAGGGGCTGCCATTGATCTACAACATATTTGCAATAGTTTAGACTAAGTTTATGACAAATTGAGTTCAAATTAATTAATGAAATTAAACTAGGTGAACTCCCTCAAAACAACATCCCTCACATTGTTTTAGTGATCACAGACCAAATCCACTATATCAACACCGATCATCACGAGTTGATATAGTTTCAATGGCGAACAATCATCATGTTCATCATATCTACTATACGATTCATGCTTTACCTTTCGGTAATCCGTGTTCGAGACCATGTCATACATGCTAGGCTCGTCAAGATCAAACCTTAGTTTCGCATGAGCAAATGGCTTGCTCACGTTGTATACACTTGCAGAATCTATCACACCCGATCATCACGTGGTGCTTCAAACAACAAGCTTTAGCAGTGCTAACTAAGGGTGAACACTTTATGATTTGAAATTGATGTGCATGAGGGATCATCTTATAATGCTACCGTCCTACTAAGCAATACAAGATGCATAAAGGATTAACATCACATGCAATTCAATATATATGTGATATGATATGGCCTTTCTTCTTCGTGCCTCCGATCTCCATCTTCAAGCACGAACATGATCTCCATCATCACCGGCATTGCATCAAGGTCAATGACGCTTCTCCATGGTTGTCGCCCACGGCTTCAACTATTACAACTACTTTGAATAGACACGCGGGTCTTAACATAAATTAAAGACAGCCATATGGCTCCGCGGTTCTCGACTTACAATAAGGAACATTGCATACATCAAATATAATCACAATCATGGCCATATCACATCATCGACACCTCGCAAAACAAAGTTAGACGCTTCTACTTTCTTTGCATATTTTACGTGGTTTGGGGCTTTCAATAAGTGTCGTTCTAACTTACGAACAAGAACCACAACATTGATACTAGCATTGTTGATCACCCGTTGTAAATTGGATCTTAACTATGCTAGGAGAAACATGCACCATAAAGCCACTTATGCAATACAAGTTACATGTCAAGCGTGGAGCAAGTCTCATGAACGATGTCATGTAAGGTTAGCAGCCGCTTCATCCCAACATACCGCAAGATGCAAAGTACACAAAAGCAATCTACAATAAAAGCATCAACGCCCACAATGACCATTGTGTTCTACTCAGGCAACAGATCTACATATAGACACGGCTCGATACCAATCGTAGGGTTCGTAGCATGGAAAACAAAAATTTTCTATCGCATACAAACAAACAAGCCAAGATCTATCTACTAGATTGTAGCAACGAGTCGATGGTATAACTTACCCTCGAAGATTCCAAAGCGTTTAACGAGAGCGGATTCTCGTGGATGATGTAGTCGTACTCTTTCCGATCTCAAGATCGTGTAGATGATCCTTCCAGCGCCACGTTCCGGCAGCGCTCCCGCAGTCGGTCACACGTTCGGTACTCGACGAAGACCTTCCTCTCCCTTGTTCCAAAGAAAGCAGAGGTTGTAGCACTCTCCTCGCGATTCCGGCGACAACGGCGTGGTACGGAAGTAGAGGGAGATCTCTGCAGGCTTCGCCTTAAGCGGTGCAAGTAGTATGGTGGAGCTTATGAGAGAGGCTATTAGCGGTCTAGTAATTAGACACACCAATTAGAAGGCTCTAAACCAATTAGAAGGCTCTAAACCGCTGGCTAAAGCAATTAGAAGCTCTAAACCAAAACGGCTCTAAACCGGAGATCTAGAGTAGAAAGTTATGTGTCTATGGGAGGAGCCCTGCCCCTCCTTATATGGGAGGGGGGTCCTTGGCGCGCCAGGGGAGGGAGGGAGTCCCTCCCCAACTCGGCCTAGGGCTGGCGCCGGCCTGGAGGAGTCCAACTCCTCCTCCAGGTTGGTTCCAACTCCTCTTGCTTGTTTCCCACAGTTTCTTTTGGCGCTTTGACTTTCAAACTGGACATTTGACTTTTCTGTTTTAGGATTCAATTTAATCCTTTATTTGGGACAGCAATAACACTTAGTACATGATGCAATCATTCAATGAGCAATGACACATTCATGTACCCTTCCCCGAGTGCCGAACAATCCGAACCTTCTAGAACATTCCCGATGAAAACACCTAATCATTCCCGAACTCAAACGGGACTTTCCTTATATGAATCTTATTCTCCGGACCATTCCGGATCACCTCGTGATATCCGGATCCCATCCGAGACTCAACAACATTCGGTCTCTTTCTCATAATACCATAACTACTCAAACAACGTCGAATCCTTATGTGTCTCCCTACGGTTCGTGAATTATGCGGACATGATCGAGACACTTCTCAACAATAACCAATAGAGGAATCTGGAAATTCATATGGCTCCCATATTTCTACGATTACTGCGATCGAATGAACCACTTACATACGATACCAATTTCCCTTTGTCTCACGATATGTTACTTACCCGAGGTTATGATCGCCGGTATCTCGCATACCTAGTTCAACCTCACATCGATAAGTACTCTTTTCTCGTTCGTGATATGTGATCCCTTGTGACCAAGTCACATGCTTGCAAGCTAATTGGATGACATTCCACCGAGAGGGCCAGTATATCTATCCGTCATGTGGATGGACAAATCCCACTCTTGATCCATGTGTTTCAACCAATACTTTCCGAACACTTAATGCCACCTTTATAGCCACCCGATTACGGTGTGGTGTTTGATGTCATCAAAGCATCCATCCGTAAAGGTGATATGCATGATCTCATGGTCGAAGGAATTAGGTTACTATGTATCAGAAAGCATATAGCAATTGAACTAATGAAATGACTTGATCTTTATGCTACGCTTATCTATAGGAGTATGTCCACCATATCATTCTCCTAACGATATGATCTTGTTGTTGATAACATCTCAATGTTCATGATATGGAAACCATAATCATTAATCAACCAACAAGCTAGTGAAGTATAGAGGCTATACTAGGGACTTCAAATTAAGTTTACAAATCACACAAGTATTAATGGCTTCCTTGTTAATACTATTATAGCATGAATGTAAACATTTATCATAAACACAAAGATATAATAATAACTACATTTATTATTGCCTCTAGGGCATATCTCCAACACTTAGATCGTCTACCCCCTAGACATTCTTCTAATGGGGGTAGCCCGGCGTAGCTCTCTCTTGTTTTGTGTTTGATTATGTCATGGGATGATGTAAAACCATTTTGTTCACAAGTTGGGACACTATACTACCTGGTTTCACCGGAATAGGGAGATTCCCCCTTATACAGGTCCAGAACCTTCGCTTCTAGGTTAGAGCGCATGCATGCGAGGGGAGACACATGCAAGCACCCATAGACTAGTAGTTTTTGTATGTTCCAACATAGCACCACACTTTCATGCATGTGCTAGGGCACATGCATGCATGTCCTTGAGGTACTCAAAATTGAGAACAATCTATAAAGGATGTGAAACAACAAATTTCAGACTTTGTCGTGAAATCCTCTCATCTTGGTCTTTTGATTGACCCAAAGAGTGACCTTGAAAGATTCAAAAGTAGTCCAACAACTTGCTTGGTTTTGTTGGTCAGCTCTACCGCGAGGGGAAATTCTACTCTTGACGATTGGTTGAGGATTGTTTCACAAAGTTTGTGACTAGGCACCCACCTAATGGAAATGAAGTTCAGCATCCTCCAGAAGCTTATGGTCTAGTGCAAAGTTCATATTTCCATGGTATCGATCCTTATGAAGAGCTGGTACATGCTATATCTACAAGAGAAACTATCGTCCGCTCCTCAAGAGGGTTGACAGAACTAGTGGCGGGAGTTTCCACGTATATATCCAGGATTTTACTAAGTATTAACGCATGTCTACAAAGGGGTCACACTTGGGACTTACACATGGGACCTACCAACCTTGGACCGCACTCACACACATATTCTAGGGACACATGCAAGTTTTCATCTGATTCCGACGTTCTCGTGGTCTTCCTCCAAATAAACCTCGATCTGCGGGTTCAGATCGCCTACCCCCTAGACATTCTTCTGATGGGGGTAGACCGACGTATCTCTCTCTTGTTTTGTGTTTGATTATGTCATGGGATGATGTAAAACCATGTTGGTTCACATGTTGGGGCAATATACTACCCAGTTTTACTGGAACGGGGAGATTCCCCCTTATACAGGTCCAGAACCTTCGCTTCTAGGTTAGAGCACATGCATGCTTGACTTAAATGAAATAGATTAGCTAGCGTGACTTAAATGAAATAGATTAGATAGCCCGAAAGTCTAAAGGAAAGATATTACTTCATTATTAGTATAGCATGGGCGACATTGTTATATGAATCGTGGAATGGTTTCTTTCCTTTTGTCTTTGGAAAAACACAAGGAAGGCTTCATCTCGTAGCCCCAAAGTCGAGAGAGGATAAGTATTTTCGAGATTCATATAGCATGGGGATGTGACAGTGGCAAGCCCAGGAAAGGATTCTCGATCCACGACAACGATTCCTTTCGAGGAGTCGTTGCCGTGGAGACCGAATCCTTTCCTTGGCTTGCCGCGTCTCATACCCATGCTATATGGATCATAGAAGTATTTCTCTTCTTTCGTCCTTGCTGATACGAATATAGTGCCTTTCTATATCAGGATGGGATCAAGCCATATCGTGGCTACTCAAGCATCCTTGGAGCCTTGGTTAGAAAGTATTTTCCTAGGATTGTCACTCTCCCAAATGGTTCAAAGGATGTGGCTTGGACTTGGAAGCATTACCACTATGCCGAAGATCCCGAAAAAAAGTACACCACCATCGCGGAGAAGGTTCAGGTTCTGTTTTGGGTAAGTTTGTTTCGCTTGTCATAATTCAATCGCCTTGAGGATGAAATATACTTATACTAATGGCTTTGACCCCCTTTTTTTTCCTATGTGCATACTTGTAGAAGTTCTTCGACATGGACAGGTCGCGCAAAAGGGAGTGTTTGATGATTGTTCACGAGCTTGCCAAGAGGAAGGTGCAAAACATGCACTACGAGGCACGCGTGAACTGCGTCCGCAACTGGTTCGGCGATCGCAAGATTTGGATGAACAAGAGCCAGGCCCGGGAGATGCTCTTCGAGCCGTGGCAATACCTGCAGGTAGTTGCATTTTTGTTTTATTGATTTCTTGACCTTATTCTATTTTCTATTGTACTAATATGTATGTCTTGTGGATGTAGAACCCTCCTCAGTTCGTGGGCAATGACGAGCAGTGCTTCACGGCAATGGTAGCGTGGTGGACACGCCCCATTTACCTCCAGAAACACGCCGATGCAAAGAAGCGGCGAGAGGAGATGGGGGGTGGATCACACCGCCAAGGCAGCATCCCCCTCGCCCTTCTTAGGCAAAAAGAGGTGAGGAAATGTTTTATTTGTTCTTGCTTGTAATGTTATGCTTTACTTCACCCTTTGGAGTCCTCCTTCACTTAACTTCGTGCTCTTTTGTGCAGAAAATAAAGACAGGTCAAGAGCCGCCCTTGTTTGCCGTTTGGAAGAAGACACGCACGTTGGACGAGCCTAGGAACGGGAGCCTATGGATGAACAAGGGAGCCAGGCTCCGGGGTGAGAAGTACCCTGAGAAGTACAAGGAGGTGCATGGCGAAGATTCTAACCCTGAGACCGCCCCCTTCGACCCGGAGGTCACCGTGCTGGCGGGAGAAGGCCAGAAGAATGGTCGCCTATGGATCGGTCACGGGTCCGTCGACCCTAGGACCGTTCCATCTATGCGCCAGGTCCGGCGTGGTAGGACGAGCGACCAGCCTGCTATAGAGACCCGCCCACGGCCTTTGGTTGTAGCTCTCGACCAGTTACGGGTATGTTCTTCCTCAGTCATCTATGTTTTACTACATATTTTGCGTTGAAATGTTCATCTAATCGTGGCGACATGACGTAGGAGGAGATGGCCGCTGATAGGGCACGCAGAGAGGCGGCCGAGCAGTGGCAGCAGCAGCTGGAGCAGTAGATGGCTCATCAGCAGGGGTTGCTGGAGCAACAAGGGCAGATGATGCGGTGGATGACACATCAAATGCTCATCAATTCTCAACCAGGACTCTTCCTACTCCTCCTTTCACCTTCTCATGGGTAAGTGATCAAGTGTCTTATTGTCCAATGCTCGCAATTTTCAATCTTGCCTTATTGTCTAATGCTCACAATTTCCAATGCTGCAGATGGACAATGCGATGCGCCGCCTGGTGGGTCCGCGGGTGGATCGAACAACCAGGCGCCGCCGTCTTTCACCGTCAACAATCCGTCGGTCGTCCGAAGGCTGAATCAGAGTCCTCCAGGTTTGTTTTCTTATACTTGTCAAATTTAGCCATGCCATCGCATTTGTAGATATTTTAGCCATGCTATAACACTTGTAGAAATTTTAGCCTTGCCATGATACTTATAGAAAATTTAGCAATTCCATGACACTTGTAGGAAATTTAGCCTTGCCATGATACTTATAGCAAATTTAGCAATTCCATGACACTTGTAGATAATTCTGTGCCATTGTCAAAATTTTAGCCATGCTATGCCACTTGTAGGAATTTTAGCCTTGCCATGGGACTTATAGAAATTTTAGCCTTGCCATGGGACTTGTAGATATTCGTGATTTTACTTGTCATATTGATGTAATTTGCCATGAGACTTGTCAAAATCCCATGTAATTGCCATTTCCATCAACTTGCCTAGAAACTTGTACATATTAATGATTTGACTTTTCATAATTGATGTACTTGTCTTGAACTTGTAGGATCTCACGATGGAGCATGAGCTTGTGGAGCACTCGGCGGTGATGATCTTGTAATATTTGTCTAGTTTAGGTCTTATAACTTGTTGGTTATGTACTTGATAGTATTTGACACTTGTGGCATGACCTTGTGGCAAGAATAAACATTAGCATTTGATACTTGTAATATTTGTGAAATCTCTTGGTTTCGTGGTGATGATGTTTGCTAGTGTTGGTGATGCATTTTGATGTTGGTGATGATTATATTGTTGTTGTTGATGAGTATATTATTGTTGTTCATAAGTATATTATTGTTATTGATGATATGTAGATCATATATATATATATTGTGTTTTGAATTGCAGGAAATGTCTGGAAACAGATTTTTTTTTGAAAAATGACAACTCCTTTGCCGTGTGTATACACACGGCAAAGTAGCCACCTGTGCGCCGCTGGGCAATGTCACAGGGCCTTTGCCGTGTGCAGTGCACAGCATACACACGACAAAGGAGTGAACGTTGCCGTGTGTCCCTCCTAACGGGCACACGACAAAGAGCACACACACGGCAACAAAAATGCACACGGCAACGATGATCAACACGGCAAAGGTTGAGGCACACGGCAAAGAAAGAGGACACGGCAAAGAGAAGACATACGGCAAAGAACGAATACACGGTAAAGAGTCATCACACACGACAAAGGAGGAACACGACAAAGATGTGTCGGCTCCGTTAGACGGACGAAACCATCAAGTACTTTACTTTACCTTGTCGATGCAGTAAACACAGGGCAAAGGCTCTGCCGTATACACACGGCAAAAGCTTCGCCGTGTTTCGAGGGGCCTTTGCCGTGTCTTTTTCCCACACGGCAAAAAGACTGTGTGCCGTAGTGTTTCGCCGTTTGTGGCGTTATTAATTTAACATCGGGCCTTTACCATTTGATCTATGAAAAATGGGTAAGATAAAGAACCCACCATTAGGACTGCTGCGCTCTCCTCATCTATTGTTGACATCCCAAATTCCATCTATTGTTGACACCCCAAATTCTCAACGGACAGTATTCTGCATGCATTATCTAGAAACATCTCGGCTGAGTTATGGTGATATCGCCATATGACATTGAACCATTAGAGCTTTCAAACGTGCCATAAGAGCATAACAGATATATTAAAGACATCGAGGAGAATTTGTACTACTACATTTAACGGGAGGAAGAATGAAATAGTGGTAATGAGTAAGCATCTAAATCCCCACTTTTTTGATTTTACTGCACCCGTAATCTACACCATTATTAGCTGGCATGTGAAATCATCTCATGTTGGAAGGAGGAGTTGAGGCAAGTTTCTACTTATTCTTCATCCTTTACAGCTGATAGGAAACATACCGGTGCGTTCCGTCTTCTATTATTAGGTATAGATAGAAACATACTTGTGCGTTGCACCGGGATACTAGGAAAGACAATTTTTGATGAAAACCTCAATTTTACTTCCTTTGAGTTTTGCTGAATAGAAATATAATAAAAATGTTGTGTGACATTAATCTAGATATGAATGTATGGTCTATTTCGGTTTCCCTGTTCAACATTGGCGTAATCTTTTCAAAAGAATATTGCCAACGTGTGATGGGAGGTGTGATTCCTGCCAAGGGGAAGTTAGCGGCTCAGCGCACGCCCTTGCCATGCCAATGGTGCCATCGGTTTCATAGGTGCGTCCACCCTCCTTTTCCAATGGCAAAGAGGGGAGGCGGTGCTGTGATTGATACTGCCTGTCCGCCATGCGAAAGAAAGCACAGTCTTTGAATCGTTTCTATGCTGCCCATGTCTCCACCGGATTCCGAGGTGATTTGGAAGCCCGTAAGTCCAGATAAATGTTTGAAGGCATGACCAAAACTCGCTGTTTCGAGTTTTATGACCGTTTTCATGAGCTCTTGCCACAATTTTGGGATTCTAGAGAGATTTGGAAGGCCCGTAAGTCTCGGTACATGTTTAAGAGGTATGAGAGAAAATCGTCAGTTTCAAGTTTTATGTTAGTTTTCATGAGCTGTTGGCTATAGTTTGGGGATTTTGGTGCGATTTATATGGTCCGTAATGGACGATATATGTTTGAGTGGCATGACCAAAAACTCATCGTTTTCACGTTTTATGGCCGTTTTCATGAGCAATTGCCCATAATTATAGGATTCCGGGGTGATTTTTAAGCGAGTAAGACCCAATACATGTGTGAGAGGCATGACCAAAAACTTATCGTTTTCACATTTTATGGAAGTTTTCATGAGCTATTGCCACATTTTTGGGATTCTGGAGCGATTTATAAGGCCCGTAAGGACAAATACATGTTTGAGAGGAATGACCAAAAACTCATCGTTTTCGCGTTTATGGCTGTTTTCATGAGCTATTATCCATAGTTTTGGATTTTGGAGCGATTACAAGGATCGATTCATGTTTAAGAGGTATGCCAAAAAACTCGTCGTTTTCGCGTTTTATGACCGTTTCATGACATATTACCCACAGTTTTGGGGTTCCGGGGCGATTTACATGGCATGTAATGACCGAGACATGTTTGAGATGCACAACCAACAACTCGTCATTTTCATGTTTTATGGCCGTTTTCATGAGCTATTGTCAAAGTTTTGGGATTCCGGGCCAATTTACAATGCCCGTAAGGACCGATACATTTTTGAGAGGCATGACCAAAAACTCCTCGTTTTCGTGTTTTATGGCCGTTCTCATGAGCTATTGCCCAAAGTTTTGGGGTTTCGGGGCCATTTGGAAGCCCGTAAGTCTCGATACATATTTGACGGTCAAGACTAAAAACTCATAGTTTTCGCATTTATGGCCGTTTTCACGAGTTATAACCATAGTTTGGGGATTCAGAGCGATTTACATGGCCCATAAGGACCGATACATGTTTGAGAGGTAGGCCAAAAATTCATCGTTTTCGCTTTTATGGCGTTTTCATGAGGTATTGCCAATAGTTTTGGGATTTTGGTGCGGTTTACATTACGTAAGGATAATACATGTTTGAGAGGCATGAACAAAAACTTGTCATTTTCACGTTTTATGAGCAATTGCCCATATTGGGGTTCCAGAGCAATTTTAAGGCCCATAAGAGCGATACATGTTTGAGAGGCATGACCAAAACTCGTCGGTTTTATGCGTTTATGTTCGTTTTCATGAGCTATTAGTTACAATTTAGGGATTTTGGTGCGATTTGGAAGGCCGTAAGTTCCAATACATGTTTGAGAGGCATGACCAAAACTCATCGTTTCACGTTTTATGACCGTTTTCATGAGCTATTGCCACAGTTTTCATGAGCTATTGCCATAGTTTTGGGACTGCGGGGTGATTTGCAAGGCCCGTAAGTCCCGATAAATATTTGAGAGGCATGACCAAAAACTCCCTGTTTTCACATTTTAAGGACATTTTCATGAGCTATTGCCACAGTTTTGGAATTCCAGAGCTATTTACAATGCGTGTAAGGACCGATACATGTTTCAGAGGAATGACCAAAAATTCGTCGTTCTTGCAATTTATGGGCATTTTCGTGAGGTTTGCCCATAGTTTTGAGATTTTGGTGTGATTTACATGGCCCTTATGGGCTGATACTTGTTTGAGAGGCGTGACAAAAAACTAGTCGTTTTCGCGTTTTAAGGCCGTTTTCATGAGTTATTGCCCATAGTTTTGGGATTTCGGGGCTTATTTGGCCCATAAGGGTAGACACATGTTTGATAGGCATGACCAAAACTCGTCGTTTCATGCTTTATGACCGTTTTCATGAGCCAATGTCACAATTTTGGGATTCTAGGGCGATTTGGAAGGCCCGTAATCCCGACACATGTTTAAGAGGTATGCCAAAAACTCGTTGGTTCCAAGTTTTATGTTTTTTTTCATGAGCTATTGGCTATAGTTTGGGGATTTTGGTGCGATTTATATGGTCCGTAAGGACCGATACATGTTTGAGAGGCATGACCAAGAACTCATCGTTTTCACATTTTATGACCGTTTTCATGAGCAATTGCCCATAGTTCTGGGGTTCCGGGGTTATTTTCAAGCAATTAAGAACCGATACATGTTTGAGAGGCATGGCCAAAAAACTCGTCGTTTTCACATTTTATGAATGTTTTCATGAGCTATTGCCATAGTTTTGGGATTACAGGCGATTTACAAGGCCGGTAAGGACCAATACATGTTAGAGAGGCATGACCAAAAGCTCGTCGTTTTCACATTTTATGGCCGTTTTCATGAGCAATTGCCCATAGTTTTGGGGTTCCGGGTGATTTTCAAGCCAGTAAGACCCGAACATGTTTGAGAGACATGACCAAAAACTCACCATTTTCACATTTTATGGACGTTTTAATGAGCTATTGCCATAGTTTTGGGATTCTGGAACGATTTACAAGGCTCGTAAGGACCGATACATGTTTGAGAGGCATGACCAAAAACTCATCGTTTTCGCGTTTATGGCTGTTTTCATGAGCTATTACTCACACGTTTGAGAGGATCGATACATGTTTGAGAGGTATGACCAAAAACTCACCGTTTTCGTGTTTTATGGTTGTTTCATGATTTATTACCCATAGTTCTGGGGTTCCGAGGAGATTACATGGCCCGTAATGGCCAAGACATGTTTGATACGCACGACCAACAACTTGTGATTTTCACGTTTTATGGACGTTTTTATGAGCTATTGTCAAAGTTTTAGGATTTCGGGCCGATTTACAAGGCGTAACGATACATATTTGAGCGGCATGACCAAAAACTCGCCGTTTTCGTGTTTTATGGCCGTTCTCATGAGCTATTGTCCACAGTTTTGGGGTTTCGGTGCAATTTGGAAGGCCCGTAAGTCCCGATATATATTTGAGGGGCAAGACTAAAAACTTATCGATTTCGCATTTTATGGCCGTTTTCATGAGTTATAACCATATTTTGGAGATTCAGGAGCGATTTACATGGCTCGTAAGGACCGGTACATGTTTGAGAGGCAGGACAAAAAATTCATCGTTTTCATGTTTTATGGCCGTTTTTGAGGTATTGCCCATAGTTTTGGGATTTCAGTGCGGTTTACATGACCCATAAGGGATGATACATGTTTGAGAGGCATGACCAATAACTCAGCGTTTCACGTTTTATGGTCGTTTTCATGAGCAATTGCCCATAGTATTGGGTCTCGGAGCTATTTTCATGGCCCGTAAGACCCTATACATCTTTGAGAGGCATGGCCAAAAACTCGTCGGATTCACGTTTTATGGCCATTTTCAAGAAGTATTGCCTGATTTTGAGGTTTCGGGCGATTTGCAAGTCCCGTAAGATTCAATACACGTTTGAGAGCCATTCCCCAAAACTTGTCGATTTCCCGTTTTATGACCGTTTTCATGAGCTATTGTCTTGAGTTTGGGGATTTTGGTGCGATTTACATGTACCGTAAGGGCCCATACATGTTTGACAGGCATGACCAAAAACTCCCCGGATTCGCATTTTATGGAAGTTTTCATGAGCTATTGCCACAGTTTTGGGATTCTAGGAGATTTATAGGGCCCGTAAGGAACGGGACATGTTAGATAGGCATGACCAGAAATTCATCGTTTTCACGTTTTGAGGATGTTTTCATTAGCAATTGCTCATGGTTTTAGGGTCCTGGAGCGATTTTCAAGGCCCGTAAGTCCCTATAAATGTTTGAGAGGTATGACCAAAATTCGTCGGATTCATGTTTTATGGCCGTTTTCAAGAGCTATTGCCCACAGTTTTGAGGTCTCACGGAGATTTGCAAGTCCCATAAGACCCGATACACGTTTGAGAGGCATTCCCAAAAACTCGTTGTTTTCGCATTTATGGGCGTTTTCATGAGATATTGCCATAGTTTTTGGATTACAATGTCCATAAGGACCGATACATGTTTGAGAAACGTGACCAAAACTCATCATTTTCATGTTTTATGACCGTTTTTATTTGCCATTACCATAGTTTTGCGATTTCATTGTGGTTTACATGGCTCGTAACTTCCGATACATGTTTGAGAGGCATGACCAAAAACTCGTCGTTTTCATAAGCAATTGCCCACAGTTTAGGGGTTCTGAAGCGATTTTAAAGGCCCGCAAGACCCTATACATGTTTGAGAGGCATGACCAAAAACTCATCGGATTCATGTTTATGGCCGTTTTCAAGACCTATTGCCTAGAGTTTTGAGGTTTCAGGGCGATTTGCAAGCCCCGTAAGACCCGATACACGTTTGAGAGGCATTCCAAAAAACACATTTTTTCGCATTTTATGGGCATTTTCATGAGCTATTGCCACCGTTTTGGGATTACAAGGCCCGCAAGGACCGACACATGTTTGAGAGGCGTGACAAAAACACTCATCGTTTTTTCATTTTATTACCGTTTTCATGGGGTATTGCACACAAATTTGGGATTTCAGAACGATTTCATGGCCCGTAAGGGCCGACACATGTTTGAGAGGCATGACCAAACCTTGTCGTTTTCGTATTTTATGGTTGTTTTCATAAGCTATTGCCGCAATTTTGGGATTTCGAAGCGATTTACAAGACCCATAAGGACTGCTACATGTTTGAGAGGCATGGCCAAAAACTCATCGTTTTCGCATTTTATGACCATTTTCATGAGGTTTTGCCCACAATTTGGGATTATAGGCCGATTTACATGGCCCGTAAGGGCCGACATATGTTTGACTAGCATGACCAAAACTTGTCGTTTTCATGTTTGATGGCTTTTTTCATGACCTATTGCCCACAAATTTGGGATTCCAGGGCGATTTGGAATGCCCATAAGTCCCGATACTATTTGAGAGGTATCACAAAAAATCATAATTTTCATGTTTTATGGTCATTTTCATGAGTTGTCCACAATTTTGGGATTTTGGTGCGGTTTACATGGCCTATAAGGGCCGATACATGTTTGAGAGGCATGACCAAAAACTCGTCGTTTTCACGTATTATGGCAGTTTTCATGAGCAATTGCCCACAATTTTGGGGTCGCGGAGCTATTTTCAAGGCCCATAAGACCCTATACATGTTTGAGAGGCATGAGCAAATAACTCGCCGGATTCATGTTTTATGGACATTTTCGACAGCTATTGCCCATAGTTTTGAGGTTTCAGGCAATTTGAAAGTCCCGTAAGACCCGATACACATTTTTAGGCATGCCCAACAAATTGTTGGTTTCGCGTTTTATGGCTGTTTTCCTGAGCTATTGGATTAAGTTTTGGGATTTTGGTGCGATTTACATGTTCCGTAAGGGCCGATACATGTTTGAGAGGCATGAACAAAAACTCATCGTTTTCACGTTTTATGGCCGTTTTCATGAGCAATTGCCCACGGTTTAGGGGTTTTGGGGCGATTTTCAAGGCCCGTAAGACCCGATACATGTTTGAGAGGCATGACCGAAAACTCGCTGTTATCGCATCTTATGGACATTTTTACGAGCTATTGCCACAGTTTTGGGATTTTAGGCGATTTACAGGGCCCATAAGGACCAAAACATGTTTGATAGGCACGACCAAAAATTCATCGTTTTCGCTTTTTATGGTAGTTTTTCATGAGCTATTGCCGACTGTTCCGGGGCGATTTTCAAGACCCATCAGACTCTATACATGTTTGAGTGGCATGCCCAAATTTTTTTCATGTTCGTGTTTTATGGACGTTCTCATGAGCGATTTCCCAAGTTTTGGAGTTTTGGGGCAATTTGGAAGTAAGACCCTATACATATAAACTCGTTGGTTTCACATTTTATGACTATTTTCATGAGCTATTGGTTTAAGTTTGGGGATTTTGGTGCGATTTACATGGCCTATAATAGCCGATACATGTTGAGAGGGATGAACAAAAACTCGTCATTTTCACGTTTTGTGGACGTTTTCATGAGCAATTGCCCACGGTTTTGGGGTCTCGGAGCGATTTTCAAGGCCCGTAAGTCCCTATAAATGTTTGAGACGTATGACCAAAATTCGTCGGACATAGCACCACACTTTCATGCATGTGCTAGGGCACATGCATGCATGTCCTTGAGGTACTCAAAATTGAGAACAATCTATAAAGGATGTGAAACAACAAATTTCAGACTTTGTCGTGAAATCCTCTCATCTTGGTCTTTTGATTGACCCAAAGAGTGACCTTGAAAGATTCAAAAGTAGTCCAACAACTTGCTTGGTTTTGTTGGTCAGCTCTCCATGAGAAATTCTACTCTTGACGATTGGTTGAGGATTGTTTCTCAAAGTTTGTGACTAGGCACCCACCTAATGGAAATGAAGTTCAGCATCCTCCAGAAGCTTATGGTCTAGTGCAAAGTTCATATTTCCATGGTATCGATCCTTATGAAGAGATGGTACATGCTATATCTACAAGAGAAACTATCGTCCGCTCCTCAAGAGGGTTGACAGAACTAGTGGCGGGAGTTTCCACGTATATATCCAGGATTTTACTAAGTATTAACGCATGTCTACAAAGGGGTCACACTTGGGACTTACACATGGGACCTACCAACCTTGGACCGCACTCACACACATATTCTAGGGACACATGCAAGTTTTCATCTGATTCCGACGTTCTCGTGGTCTTCCTCCAGCGAAACCCTGATCTGCGGGCCTCAGATCGTCTACCCCCCTAGACATTCTTCTGATGGGGGTAGACCGACGTATCTCTCTCTTGTTTTGTGTTTGATTATGTCATGGGATGATGTAAAACCATGTTGGTTCACATGTTGGGGCAATATACTACCCAGTTTTACTGGAACGGGGAGATTCCCCCTTATACAGGTCCAGAACCTTCGCTTCTAGGTTAGAGCACATGCATGCTTGACTTAAATGAAATAGATTAGCTAGCGTGACTTAAATGAAATAGATTAGATAGCCCGAAAGTCTAAAGGAAAGATATTACTTCATTATTAGTATAGCATGGGCGACATTGTTATATGAATCGTGGAATGGTTTCTTTCCTTTTGTCTTTGGAAAAACACAAGGAAGGCTTCATCTCGTAGCCCCAAAGTCGAGAGAGGATAAGTATTTTCGAGATTCATATAGCATGGGATGTACAGTAAGCCTGTGAAAGGATTCTCGATCCACTACAACGATTCCTTTCGAGGAGTCGTTGCCGTGGAGACCGAATCCTTTCCTTGGCTTGCGCCTCTCATACCCATGCTATATGGATCATAGAAGTATTTCTCTTCTTTTCGCTAGCGTCTGAATATAGTGCCTTTCTATATCAGGATGGGATCAAGCCATATCGTGGCTACTCAAGCATCCTTGGAGCCTTGGTTAGAAAGTATTTTCCTAGGATTGTCACTCTCCCAAATGGTTCAAAGGATGTGGCTTGGACTTGGAAGCATTACCACTATGCCGAAGATCCCGAAAAAAAGTACACCACCATCGCGGAGAAGGTTCAGGTTCTGTTTTGGGTAAGTTTGTTTCGCTTGTCATAATTCAATCGCCTTGAGGATGAAATATACTTATACTAATGGCTTTGACCCCCTTTTTTTTTCCTATGTGCATACTTGTAGAAGTTCTTCGACATGGACAGGTCGCGCAAAAGGGAGTGTTTGATGATTGTTCACGAGCTTGCCAAGAGGAAGGTGCAAAACATGCACTACGAGGCATCGTGAACTGCGTGAATCAATCTGGTTCGGCGATCGCAAGATTTGGATGAACAAGAGCCGGCCGGAGATGCTCTTGAGCTGGCAATACTGCGGTAGTTGCATTTTGTTTTATTGATTTCTTGACCTTATTCTATTTTCTATTGTACTAATATGTATGTCTTGTGGATGTAGAACCCTCCTCGTTCGTGGGCAATGACGCAAGTGCTTCACGACAATGGTAGCGTGGTGGACGCCCCATTTACCTCCAGAACACGCTGATGCAAAGAAGCGGCGAGAGGATGGGGTGGATCACACCGCCAAAGCATCCCCTCGCCCTTCTTAGGCAAAAAGAGGTGAGGAAATGTTTTATTTGTTCTTGCTTGTAATGTTATGCTTTACTTCGCCCTTTGGAGTCCTCCTTCACTTAACTTCGTGCTCTTTTGTGCAGAAAATAAAGACAGGTCAAGAGCCGCCCTTGTTTGCCGTTTGGAAGAAGACACGCACGTTGGACGAGCCTAGGAACGGGAGCCTATGGATGAACAAGGGAGCCAGGCTCCGGGGTGAGAAGTACCCTGAGAAGTACAAGGAGGTGCATGGCGAAGATTCTAACCCTGAGACCGCCCCCTTCGACCCGGAGGTCACCGTGCTGGCGGGAGAAGGCCAGAAGAATGGTCGCCTATGGATCGGTCACGGGTCCGTCGACCCTAGACCGTTCCATCTATGCCAGTCGGCGTGGTAGGACGAGCGACCAGCCTGCTATAGAGACCCGCCCACGGCCTTTGGTTGTAGCTCTCGACCAGTTACGGGTATGTTCTTCCTCAGTCATCTATGTTTTACTACATATTTTGCGTTGAAATGTTCATCTAATCGTGGCGACATGACGTAGGAGGAGATGGTCGCTGATAGAACGCAGAGGCGGCGAAAGTGGCGAAGCAATGGAGCGATAGATGGCTCATCGCGGGGGTTCTTGGAGCAACAAGGGCAGATGATGCGGTGGATGACACATCAAATGCTCATCAATTCTCAACCAGGACTCTTCCTACTCCTCCTTTCACCTTCTCATGGGTAAGTGATCAAGTGTCTTATTGTCCAATGCTCGATTTTCAATCTTGCCTTATTGTCTAATGCTCACAATTTCCAATGCTGCAGATGGACAATGCGATGCGCTTTGGTGGGTCCGCTGGTGGATCGAACAACCAGCGCCGTCTTTCACCGTCACAATCCGTCGGTCGTCCAAGGCTGAATCGTAGTCCTCGGTTTGTTTTCTTATACTTGTCAAATTTAGCCATGCCATCGCATTTGTAGATATTTTAGCCATGCTATAACACTTGTAGAAATTTTAGCCTTGCCATGATACTTATAGAAAATTTAGCAATTCCATGACACTTGTAGGAAATTTAGCCTTGCCATGATACTTATAGCAAATTTAGCAATTCCATGACACTTGTAGATAATTCTGTGCCATTGTCAAAATTTTAGCCATGCTATGCCACTTGTAGGAATTTTAGCCTTGCCATGGGACTTATAGAAATTTTAGCCTTGCCATGGGACTTGTAGATATTCGTGATTTTACTTGTCATATTGATGTAATTTGCCATGAGACTTGTCAAAATCCCATGTAATTGCCATTTCCATCAACTTGCCTAGAAACTTGTACATATTAATGATTTGACTTTTCATAATTGATGTACTTGTCTTGAACTTGTAGGATCTCACGATGGAGCATGAGCTTGTGGAGCACTCGGCGGTGATGATCTTGTAATATTTGTCTAGTTTAGGTCTTATAACTTGTTGGTTATGCACTTGATAGTATTTGACACTTGTGGCATGACCTTGTGGCAAGAATAAACATTAGCATTTGATACTTGTAATATTTGTGAAATCTCTTGGTTTCGTGGTGATGATGTTTGCTAGTGTTGGTGATGCATTTTGATGTTGGTGATGATTATATTGTTGTTGTTGATGAGTATATTATTGTTGTTCATAAGTATATTATTGTTATTGATGATATGTAGATCATATATATATATTGTGTTTTGAATTGCAGGAAATGTCTGGAAACATATTTTTTTTTGAAAAATGACAACTCCTTTGCCGTGTGTATACAAAGTAGCCACCTGTGCGCCGCTGGGCAATGTCACAGGGCCTTTGCCGTGTGCAGTGCACAGCATACACACGACAAAGGAGTGAACGTTGCCGTGTGTCCCTCCTAACGGGCACACGACAAAGAGCACACACACGGCAACAAAAATGCACACGGCAACGATGATCAACACGGCAAAGGTTGAGGCACACGGCAAAGAAAGAGGACACGGCAAAGAGAAGACATACGGCAAAGAACGAATACACGGTAAAGAGTCATCACACACGACAAAGGAGGAACACGACAAAGATGTGTCGGCTCCGTTAGACGGACGAAACCATCAAGTACTTTACTTTACCTTGTCGATGCAGTAAACACAGGGCAAAGGCTCTGCCGTATTCCCGTGCGATTTATATGGTCCGTAATGGACGATATATGTTTGAGTGGCATGACCAAAAACTCATCGTTTTCACGTTTTATGGCCGTTTTCATGAGCAATTGCCCATAATTATAGGATTCCGGGGTGATTTTTAAGCGAGTAAGACCCAATACATGTTTGAGAGGCATGACCAAAAACTTATCGTTTTCACATTTTATGGAAGTTTTCATGAGCTATTGCCACATTTTTGGGATTCTGGAGCGATTTATAAGGCCCGTAAGGACAAATACATGTTTGAGAGGAATGACCAAAAACTCATCGTTTTCGCGTTTATGGCTGTTTTCATGAGCTATTATCCATAGTTTTGGATTTTGGAGCGATTACAAGGATCGATTCATGTTTAAGAGGTATGCCAAAAAACTCGTCGTTTTCGCGTTTTATGACCGTTTCATGACATATTACCCACAGTTTTGGGGTTCCGGGGCGATTTACATGGCATGTAATGACCGAGACATGTTTGAGATGCACAACCAACAACTCGTCATTTTCATGTTTTATGGCCGTTTTCATGAGCTATTGTCAAAGTTTTGGGATTCCGGGCCAATTTACAATGCCCGTAAGGACCGATACATTTTTTAGAGGCATGACCAAAAACTCCTCGTTTTCGTGTTTTATGGCCGTTCTCATGAGCTATTGCCCAAAGTTTTGGGGTTTCGGGGCCATTTGGAAGCCCGTAAGTCTCGATACATATTTGACGGTCAAGACTAAAAACTCATAGTTTTCGCATTTATGGCCGTTTTCACGAGTTATAACCATAGTTTGGGGATTCAGGAGCGATTTACATGGCCCATAAGGACCGATACATGTTTGAGAGGTAGGCCAAAAAATTCATCGTTTTCGCGTTTTATGGCCGTTTTCATGAGGTATTGCCAATAGTTTTGGGATTTTGGTGCGGTTTACATTACACGTAAGGGATAATACATGTTTGAGAGGCATGAACAAAAACTTGTCATTTTTCACGTTTTATGAGCAATTGCCCGCAATATTGGGGTTCCAGAGCAATTTTTAAGGCCCATAAGAGCCGATACATGTTTGAGAGGCATGACCAAAACTCGTCGGTTTTGCGTTTTATGTTCTTTTTCATGAGCTATTAGTTACAATTTAGGGATTTTGGTGCGATTTGGAAGGCCCGTAAGTTCCAATACATGTTTGAGAGGCATGACCAAAAACTCATCGTTTTCACGTTTTATGACCGTTTTCATGAGCTATTGCCACAGTTTTCATGAGCTATTGCCATAGTTTTGGGACTGCGGGGTGATTTGCAAGGCCCGTAAGTCCCGATAAATATTTGAGAGGCATGACCAAAAACTCCCTGTTTTCACATTTTAAGGACATTTTCATGAGCTATTGCCACAGTTTTGGAATTCCAGAGCGATTTACAATGCGTGTAAGGACCGATACATGTTTCAGAGGAATGACCAAAAATTCGTCGTTCTTGCAATTTATGGGCATTTTCGTGAGGTTTGCCCATAGTTTTGAGATTTTGGTGTGATTTACATGGCCCTTATGGGCTGATACTTGTTTGAGAGGCGTGACAAAAAACTAGTCGTTTTCGCGTTTTAAGGCCGTTTTCATGAGTTATTGCCCATAGTTTTGGGATTTCGGGGCTTATTTGGCCCATAAGGGTAGACACATGTTTGATAGGCATGACCAAAACTCGTCGTTTCATGCTTTATGACCGTTTTCATGAGCCAATGTCACAATTTTGGGATTCTAGGGCGATTTGGAAGGCCCGTAGTCCCGACACATGTTTAAGAGGTATGCCAAAAACTCGTTGGTTCCAAGTTTTATGTTTTTTTTCATGAGCTATTGGCTATAGTTTGGGGATTTTGGTGCGATTTATATGGTCCGTAAGGACCGATACATGTTTGAGAGGCATGACCAAGAACTCATCGTTTTCACATTTTATGACCGTTTTCATGAGCAATTGCCCATAGTTCTGGGGTTCCGGGGTTATTTTCAAGCAATTAAGAACCGATACATATTTGAGAGGCATGGCCAAAAAACTCGTCGTTTTCACATTTTATGAATGTTTTCATGAGCTATTGCCATAGTTTTGGGATTCTGGAGCGATTTACAAGGCCGGTAAGGACCAATACATGTTAGAGAGGCATGACCAAAAGCTCGTCGTTTTCACATTTTATGGCCGTTTTCATGAGCAATTGCCCATAGTTTTGGGGTTCCGGGTGATTTTCAAGCCAGTAAGACCCGAACATGTTTGAGAGACATGACAAAAAACTCACCATTTTCACATTTTATGGACGTTTTAATGAGCTATTGCCATAGTTTTGGGATTCTGGAACGATTTACAAGGCTCGTAAGGACCGATACATGTTTGAGAGGCATGACCAAAAACTCATCGTTTTCGCGTTTATGGCTGTTTTCATGAGCTATTACTCACACGTTTGAGAGGATCGATACATGTTTGAGAGGTATGACCAAAAACTCACCGTTTTCGTGTTTTATGGTTGTTTCATGATTTATTACCCATAGTTCTGGGGTTCCGAGGAGATTACATGGCCCGTAATGGCCAAGACATGTTTGATACGCACGACCAACAACTTGTGATTTTCACGTTTTATGGCCGTTTTTATGAGCTATTGTCAAAGTTTTAGGATTTCGGGCCGATTTACAAGGCCCGTAACGACCGATACATATTTGAGCGGCATGACCAAAAACTCGCCGTTTTCGTGTTTTATGGCCGTTCTCATGAGCTATTGTCCACAGTTTTGGGGTTTCGGTGCAATTTGGAAGGCCCGTAAGTCCCAATATATATTTGAGGGGCAAGACTAAAAACTTATCGATTTCGCATTTTATGGCCGTTTTCATGAGTTATAACCATATTTTGGAGATTCAGGAGCGATTTACATGGCTCGTAAGGACCGGTACATGTTTGAGAGGCAGGACAAAAAATTCATCGTTTTCATGTTTTATGGCCGTTTTTGAGGTATTGCCCATAGTTTTGGGATTTCAGTGCGGTTTACATGACCCATAAGGGATGATACATGTTTGAGAGGCATGACCAATAACTCAGCGTTTCACGTTTTATGGTCGTTTTCATGAGCAATTGCCCATAGTATTGGGTCTCGGAGCTATTTTCATGGCCCGTAAGACCCTATACATCTTTGAGAGGCATGGCCAAAAACTCGTCGGATTCACGTTTTATGGCCATTTTCAAGAAGTATTGCCCACAGTTTTGAGGTTTCGGGCGATTTGCAAGTCCCGTAAGATTCAATACACGTTTGAGAGCCATTCCCCAAAACTTGTCGATTTCCCGTTTTATGACCGTTTTCATGAGCTATTGTCTTGAGTTTGGGGATTTTGGTGCGATTTACATGTACCGTAAGGGCCCATACATGTTTGACAGGCATGACCAAAAACTCCCCGGATTCGCATTTTATGGAAGTTTTCATGAGCTATTGCCACAGTTTTGGGATTCTAGGAGATTTATAGGGCCCGTAAGGAACGGGACATGTTAGATAGGCATGACCAGAAATTCATCGTTTTCACGTTTTGAGGATGTTTTCATTAGCAATTGCTCATGGTTTTGGGGTCCTGGAGCGATTTTCAAGGCCCGTAAGTCCCTATAAATGTTTGAGAGGTATGACCAAAATTCGTCGGATTCATGTTTTATGGCCGTTTTCAAGAGCTATTGCCCACAGTTTTGAGGTCTCACGGAGATTTGCAAGTCCCATAAGACCCGATACACGTTTGAGAGGCATTCCCAAAAACTCGTTGTTTTCGCATTTATGGGCGTTTTCATGAGATATTGCCATAGTTTTTGGATTACAATGTCCATAAGGACCGATACATGTTTGAGAAACGTGACCAAAACTCATCATTTTCATGTTTTATGACCGTTTTTATTTGCCATTACCATAGTTTTGCGATTTCATTGTGGTTTACATGGCTCGTAACTTCCGATACATGTTTGAGAGGCATGACCAAAAACTCGTCGTTTTCATAAGCAATTGCCCACAGTTTAGGGGTTCTGAAGCGATTTTAAAGGCCCGCAAGACCCTATACATGTTTGAGAGGCATGACCAAAAACTCATCGGATTCATGTTTATGGCCGTTTTCAAGACCTATTGCCTAGAGTTTTGAGGTTTCAGGGCGATTTGCAAGCCCCGTAAGACCCGATACACGTTTGAGAGGCATTCCAAAAAACACATTTTTTCGCATTTTATGGGCATTTTCATGAGCTATTGCCACCGTTTTGGGATTACAAGGCCCGCAAGGACCGACACATGTTTGAGAGGCGTGACAAAAACACTCATCGTTTTTTCATTTTATTACCGTTTTCATGGGGTATTGCACACAAATTTGGGATTTCAGAACGATTTCATGGCCCGTAAGGGCCGACACATGTTTGAGAGGCATGACCAAACCTTGTCGTTTTCGTATTTTATGGTTGTTTTCATAAGCTATTGCCGCAATTTTGGGATTTCGAAGCGATTTACAAGACCCATAAGGACTGCTACATGTTTGAGAGGCATGGCCAAAAACTCATCGTTTTCGCATTTTATGACCATTTTCATGAGGTTTTGCCCACAATTTGGGATTATAGGCCGATTTACATGGCCCGTAAGGGCCGACATATGTTTGACTAGCATGACCAAAACTTGTCGTTTTCATGTTTGATGGCTTTTTTCATGACCTATTGCCCACAAATTTGGGATTCCAGGGCGATTTGGAATGCCCATAAGTCCCGATACTATTTGAGAGGTATCACAAAAAATCATAATTTTCATGTTTTATGGTCATTTTCATGAGTTGTCCACAATTTTGGGATTTTGGTGCGGTTTACATGGCCTATAAGGGCCGATACATGTTTGAGAGGCATGACCAAAAACTCGTCGTTTTCACGTATTATGGCAGTTTTCATGAGCAATTGCCCACAATTTTGGGGTCGCGGAGCTATTTTCAAGGCCCATAAGACCCTATACATGTTTGAGAGGCATGAGCAAATAACTCGCCGGATTCATGTTTTATGGACATTTTCGACAGCTATTGCCCATAGTTTTGAGGTTTCAGGCAATTTGAAAGTCCCGTAAGACCCGATACACATTTTTAGGCATGCCCAACAAATTGTTGGTTTCGCGTTTTATGGCTGTTTTCCTGAGCTATTGGATTAAGTTTTGGGATTTTGGTGCGATTTACATGTTCCGTAAGGGCCGATACATGTTTGAGAGGCATGAACAAAAACTCATCGTTTTCACGTTTTATGGCCGTTTTCATGAGCAATTGCCCACGGTTTAGGGGTTTTGGGGCGATTTTCAAGGCCCGTAAGACCCGATACATGTTTGAGAGGCATGACCGAAAACTCGCTGTTATCGCATCTTATGGACGTTTTTACGAGCTATTGCCACAGTTTTGGGATTTTAGGCGATTTACAGGGCCCATAAGGACCAAAACATGTTTGATAGGCACGACCAAAAATTCATCGTTTTCGCTTTTTATGGTAGTTTTTCATGAGCTATTGCCGACTGTTCCGGGGCGATTTTCAAGACCCATCAGACTCTATACATGTTTGAGTGGCATGCCCAAATTTTTTTCATGTTCGTGTTTTATGGACGTTCTCATGAGCGATTTCCCAAGTTTTGGAGTTTTGGGGCAATTTGGAAGTAAGACCCTATACATATAAACTCGTTGGTTTCACATTTTATGACTATTTTCATGAGCTATTGGTTTAAGTTTGGGGATTTTGGTGCGATTTACATGGCCTATAATAGCCGATACATGTTGAGAGGGATGAACAAAAACTCGTCATTTTCACGTTTTGTGGACGTTTTCATGAGCAATTGCCCACGGTTTTGGGGTCTCGGAGCGATTTTCAAGGCCCGTAAGTCCCTATAAATGTTTGAGACGTATGATCAAAATTCGTCGGATTCACGTTTTATGGCCGTTTTCAAGAGATATTGCCCATAGTTTTGAGGTATCAGGGCGATTTGCAAGTCCCATAAGACCGGATACACGTTTGAGAAGCATTCCTAAGAACTCGTTGTTTTCGCATTTTATGGGTGTTTTCATGAGATATTGCCATAGTTTTTGGATTACAAGGCCCGTAAGGACCGATACATGTTTGAGAGGCGTGACAAAAACTCATCATTTTCACGTTTTATGACCGTTTTGATGAGGTATTGCCATAGTTTTGTGATTTCATTGCGGTTTACATGCCCCGTAAGGGCCGATACATGTTTGAGAGGCATGACCAAAACTCGTCGTTTTCATGAGTAATTGCCTACAATTTAGGGGTTCTGATGTGATTTTCAAGGCCCGTAAGACCCTATACATGTTTGAGAGTCATGACCAAAAACTCGTCGGATTCATGTTTTATGGACGTTTTCAAGACCTATTGCCCACAGTTTTGAGGTTTCAGGGCGATTTGCCAGTCCCGTAAGACACGATACACTTTTGAGAGGCATTCCCAAAAATTCGCCGTCTTCGCATTTTATGGGAATTTTCATGATCTATTGCCATAGTTTTGGGATAACAAGGCCCGTAAGAACCGATAAATGTTTGAGAGGCATGACGAAAATACTCATCGTTTTTTCGTTTTATTACCATTTTCATGAGGTATTGCACACAGCTCTGGGATTTCGGCACGATTTATATGGCCCATAAGGACCGATATATGTTTGAGAGGCGTGACGGAAACTCATCATTTTCACGATTTATGACGGTTTTGATGAGCTATTGCCACTGTTTTGGGATTTCATTGCGGTTTACAAGGCCCGTAAGGGCCGATACATGTTTGAGAGGCATGACCAAAAACTCGTCGTTTTCATGAGAAATTGCCCACAGTTTAGGGGTTCTGAAGCGATTTTCAAGGCCCGTAAGACCCTATACATGTTTAAGAGTCATTACCAAAAACTCGCCGGATTCATGTTTTATGGCCGTTTACAAGACCTACTGTCCACAGTTTTGAGGTTTCACGGCGATTTGCCAGTCCCGTAAGACCCGATACACGTTTGAGAGGCATTCCCAAAAAAATCCCTTTTTTCGCATTTTATGGGCATTTTCATGATCTATTGCCACAGTTTTGTGATAACAAGGCCCGTAAGGACCGATACATGTTTGACAGGCATGACGAAAACACTCATCGTTTTCGCGTTTTATGACCGTTTTCATGAGGTATTGCACACAGCTTTGGGATTTCGACGCGATTTACATGGCCCGTAAGGGCCGACACATGTTTGAGAGGCATGGCCAAACCTTGTCGTTTTCGTGTTTTATGGCTATTTTCATGAGCTATTGCCATAGTTTTGGGATTTCAGAGCGATTTACAAGGCCCATAAGGACCGCTACATGTTTGAGAGGCATGACCAAAAACTCGCCGGTTTCGCATTTTATGACCATTTTCCTGAGGTATAGCCCATAGTTTGGGATTTTAGGGAAATTTACATGGCCCGTAAGAGCCGACATATGTTTGACTGCCATGACCAAAACTTGTCTTTTTTGTGCTTGGTGGATGTTTTCATGAGCTATTGCCCACAACTTTGGGATTCCAAGGCGATTTGGAATGCCCATAAGTCCCGATACATGTTTGAGAGGCATGACCAAAAATTCATAGTTTTCATGTTTTGTGGTCATTTTCATGAGTTGTCCACAGTTTTGGGATTTTGGTGCGGTTTACATGGCCCATAAGTGTCGTTACATGTTTGAGAGGCATGATAAAAAACTTACCGTTTTCATGTTTTATAGCCGTTTTCCTGAGCAATTGCCCAAAGTTTTGGGGCCCAGAGCTATTTTCAAGGCCCATAAGACCCTATACATGTTTGAGAGGCATGAACAAAAACTCGCCGGATTCATGTTTTATGGCCATTTCATGAGGTATTGCCCACAGTTTTGAGGTGTCGGGGTGATCTACAAGTCCCGTAAAACCCGATACACGTTTTTTAGGCATGCCCAAAATATTGTTGGTTTCGCGTTTTATGGCTGTTTTCACGAGCTATTGGCCCGATACACGTTTTGCGGATTTTGGTGCGATT
This sequence comes from Avena longiglumis, assembly GCA_030063025.1. Taxonomy (NCBI): domain Eukaryota; kingdom Viridiplantae; phylum Streptophyta; class Magnoliopsida; order Poales; family Poaceae; genus Avena; species Avena longiglumis. The sequence goes on from CP125975.1 coordinate 4,683,301, forward strand.
TACATCGCCCGTAAGGGCCGATACATGTTTGTGAGGCATGACCAAAAACACGTCGTTTTCACATTTATGGCTGTTTTCATGAGCAATTGCCCACAAACTCTATACATGTTTGACAGGCATGACCAAAAGCTCGCCGGATTCACGTTTGATGGCTGTTTTCAAGAACTATTGCCCACAGTTTTGGGGTATCAGCGCGATTTGCAAGTCCCATAAGACCCGATACACGTTTGAGAGGCATTCCCAAAAAATCATTGTTTTCGCATTTTATGGGCGTTTTCATGAGATATTGCCATAGTTTTTGGATTACAAGGCCCATAAGGACCGATATATGTTTGAGAGGCGTGACGAAAACTCATCATTTTCACGATTTATGACGGTTTTGATGAGCTATTGCCACTGTTTTGGGATTTCATTGCGGTTTACAAGGCCCGTAAGGGCCGATACATGTTTGAGAGGCATGACCAAAAACTCGTCGTTTTCATGAGAAATTGCCCACAGTTTAGGGGTTCTGAAGCGATTTTCAAGGCCCGTAAGACCCTATACATGTTTAAGAGTCATTACCAAAAACTCGCCGGATTCATGTTTTATGGCCGTTTACAAGACCTACTGCCCACAGTTTTGAGGTTTCACGGCGATTTGCCAGTCCCGTAAGACCCGATACACGGTTGAGAGGCATTCCCAAAAAAATCCCTTTTTCGCATTTTATGGGCATTTTCATGATCTATTGCCACAGTTTTGTGATAACAAGGCCCGTAAGGACCGATACATGTTTGACAGGCATGAAAAAAACACTCATCGTTTTCGCATTTTATGACCGTTTTCATGAGGTATTGCACACTGCTTTGGGATTTCGACGCGATTTACATGGCCCGTAAGGGCCGACACATGTTTGAGAGGCATGGCCAAACCTTGTCGTTTTCGTATTTTATGGCTATTTTCATGAGCTATTGCCATAGTTTTGGGATTTCAGAGCGATTTACAAGGCCCATAAGGACCGCTACATGTTTGAGAGGCATGACCAAAAACTCGCCGTTTTCGCATTTTATGACCATTTTCCTGAGGTATTGCCCATAGTTTGGGATTTTAGGGAAATTTACATGGCCCGTAAGAGCCGACATATGTTTGACTGCCATGACCAAAACTTGTCTTTTTCGTGTTTGATGACTGTTTTCATGAGCTATTTCCCACAACTTTGGGATTCCAAGGCGATTTGGAATGCCCATAAGTCCCGATACATGTTTGAGAGGAATGACCAAAAATTCATAGTTTTCATGTTTTGTGGTCATTTTCATGAGGTGTCCACAGTTTTGTGATTTTGGTGCTTTTTACATGGCCCATAAGTGTCGTTACATGTTTGAGAGGCATGATCAAAAACTTATCGTTTTCATGTTTTATAGCCGTTTTCCTGAGCAATTGCCCAAAGTTTTGGGGTCCCAGAGCTATTTTCAAGGCCCATAAGACCCTATACATGTTTGAGAGGCATGACCAAAAACTCGCCAGATTCATGTTTTATGGCCATTTTCATGAGGTATTGCCCATATTTTTGAGGTGTCGGGGTGATCTACAAGTCCCGTAAGACCCGATACATGTTTTGTAGGCATGCCCAAAAAATTGTCGGTTTCGCGTTTTATGGCTGTTTTCATGAGCTATTGGCCCGATACACGTTTTGCGGATTTTGGTGCGATTTACATCGCCCGTAAGGGCCGATACATGTTTGTGAGGCATGACCAAAAACACGTCGTTTTCACGTTTATGGCTGTTTTCATGAGCAATTGCCCACAGTTTGGGGGTTCTGCGACGATTTTCAAGGTCCGTAAGACCCTATACATGTTTGAGACGCATGACCAAAAACTCATCGGATTCATGTTTTATGGACATTTTCAAGAGCTATTGCCCACGGTTTTAAGTTTTTAGGGCAATTTGCAAGTCCCGTAAGAGTCGATACACGTTTGAGAGCCATTCCCAAAAACTTGTCGGTTTCTCGTTTTATGGCTGTTTTCATGAGCTATTGGCTTGAGTTTGGGGATTTTGGTGCGATTTACATGGTCTGTAAGGGACGATACATGTTTGATAGGCATGCCCAAAAACTCGTCGTTTTCACGTTTTATGGCGGTTTTCATGAGCAGTTGCACACGGTTTTTGGGTTCTAGGGCGATTTTCAAGGCCCGTAAGACCCGATACATGTTTGAGAGGCATGACCAAAAACTTGCCGTTTTCACATTTTATGGCCCGTAAGACACTATACATGTTTGACAGGCAGGACCAAAAGCTCGCCGGATTCACGTTTCATGGCTGTTTGCAAGAACTATTGCCCACAATTTTGAGGTTGCAAGGCGATTTGGAAGTCCCGTAAGACCCGATACATGTTTGAGAGGCATTCCCAAATTCGCCGTTTTCGCATTTTATGGGTGTTTTCATGATTTATTGCCATAGTTTTTGGATTACATGGCCCGTAAGGACAGATACATGTTTGAGAGGCGTGACCAAAAACTCATCGTTTTCGCGTTTTATGACCATTTTCATGAGCTATTGCCACAGTTTTGGGATTTCGTTGCGGCTTACATGACCCATAAAGGCTGACATATGTTTGAGTGGCATAACCAAAACTTGTCTTTTTCGTGTTTGATGGATGTTTTCATGAGCTATTGCCCACCGCTTAGGGATTCCAGGTCGATTTGTAGGCCGGTAAGCCCTGATACATGTTTGAGAGGTATGGCTAAAAATTCATAATTTTCACATTTTATGGTCGTTTTCATGAGCTATTGTCCATAGTTTTTGGATTTTGGTGTGGTTTAAATGGCCCTAAGGGCCGTTACATTTTTTAGAGGCATGAATAAAAACTCGTCGTTTTCACCTTTATGGCCATTTTCATGAGTAATCGCCTACAGTTTTGGAGTTCTAGGGCGATTTTCAAGGCCCGTAAGACCCTGTACATGTTTGAGAGGCATGACCAAAAACTCGTCGGATTCACGTTTTATGGCCATTTTCAAGAGCTATTGGCCACAGTTTTGAGGTTTTAGGGAAAATTGCAAGTCCCGTAAGAGCCGATACACGTTTGAGACCAATTCCCAAAAACTTGTCGGTTTCTCGTTTTATGGCTGTTTTCATGAGATATTGGCTTGAGTTTGGGGATTTTGGTGCGATTTACATGGACCGTAAGGGCCAATACATGTTTGATAGGCATGACAAAAAACTCATCGTTTTCACGTTTTATGGCGGTTTTCATGAGCAATTGCACACGGTTTTGGGGATCTAGAGCGATTTTCAAAGCCCGTAAGACCCGATACATGTTTGAGAGGCATGACCAAAAACTCGTAGGATTCATGTTTTATGGCCATTTTCAAGAGTTATTGCCCACAATTTTGAGGTTTGGGCGATTTGCAAGTCCGTAGAACCGAGACACGTTTGAGAGACATGCCCAAAACCTTGTCGGTTTCGCATTTTATGGTTACTTCCATGAGCTATTGGCTTAAGTTTGGAGATTTTGGCGCGATTTACATGGCCCGTATGGGCGATACATGTTTGAGAGGCATGACCAAAAACTTCGTTGTTTTCACGTTTTATGGCGTTTTCATGAGAAATTGCCCACGGTTTTGGGGTTTTGGGGATTTTCAAGGCCGTAAGACCCGATACATGTTTGAGAGGCATCACCAAAAATCGCCGTTTTCACATTTTATGGACGTTTTCATGAGCTATGGCCACAGTTTTGGGATTCTAGGCGAATTAGGGGCCTAAGGACCAAAACATGTTTCATAGGCATGGCCAAAATTAACCATTTTCGCTTTTTATGGCCGTGTTTTCATCACTATTGCCATTCGGGCGATTTTCAAGACCCATAAGACTCTGTACATGTTTGAGTGGCATGACCAAAAACTTGTCATGTTCATGTTTTATGGGTGTTCTCATGAGCTATTGCCCAAAGTTTTGGAGTTTTGGGGCGATTTGGAAGTAAGACCCTATACATGTTTGAGATGCATGACAAAAAACTCGTTGGTTTCACATTTTATGACTATTTTCATGAGCTATTGGTTTAAGTTTGGGGATTTTGGTGGGATTTACATGGCCTGTAATGGCTGATACATGTTAAGAGGGATGAACAAAAAATCATCCTTTTCACGTTTTCTGGACGTTTTCATGAGCAATTACCCACGGTTTTGGGGTCCCGGAGCTATTTTCAAGGCCCGTAAGACTCTATTCATGTTTGACAGGCATGCCCAAAAGCTCGTCGGATTCACATATCATGACTGTTTTCTAGAACTATTGCCCACAGTTTTGAGGTTTCGGGGCGATTTGGAAGTCTCGTAAGACCCGATACATGTTTAAGAGGCATTCCCAAAAACTCGCCGTTTTCACATTTTATGGGTGTTTTCATGAACTATTGCCATAGTTTTTGGATTACAAGGCTCGTAAGGACCGATACATGTTTGATAGGCGTGACCAAAAACTCATCGTTTTCGCGTTTTATGACCATTTTCATGAGCTATTGCCATAGTTTTGGGATTTCGTTGCGGCTTACATGGCCCGTAAAGGCTGACATATGTTTGAGTGGCATGACCTCGTGTTTGATGTATGTTTTCATGAGCTTTTGCCGACCGCTTAGGGATTCCAGGTCGATTTGGAAGGCCGGTAAGCCCTAATACATGTTTGAGAGGTATGGCTAAAAATTCATAATTTTCACATTTTATGGTCGTTTTTATGAGCTATTGTCCATAGTTTTTGGATTTTGGTGTGGTTTACATGGCCCTAAGGGCCGTCACATTTTTGAGAGGCATGAATAAAAATTCGTCGTTTTCACCTTTATGGCCATTTTCATGAGTAATCGCCCACAGTTTTGGAGTTCTAGGGCGATTTTCAAGGCCCGTAAGACCCTACACATGTTTGAGAGGCATGACCAAAAAATCGTCGGATTCACGTTTTATGGGCATTTTCAAGAGCTATTGGCCACAGTTTAGAGGTTTTAGGGAAAATAGCAAGTCCCGTAAGAGCCGATACACGTTTGAGACCAATTCCCAAAAACTTGTCGGTTTCTCGTTTTATGGCTGTTTTCATGAGATATTGGCTTGAGTTTGGAGATTTTGGTGCGATTTACATGGCCCGTAAGGGACGATACATGTTTGATAGGCATGACAAAAAACTCATCGTTTTCACGTTTTATGGCGGTTTTATGAGCAATTGCACACTGTTTTGGGGATCTAGAGCGATTTTCAAGGCCCGTAAGACCCGATACATGTTTGAGAGGCAAGACCAAAAATTCGTAGGATTCATGTTTTATGGCCATTTTCAAGAGTTATTGCCCACAATTTTGAGGTTTCGGGGCGATTTGCAAGTCCCGTAAGAACCGATACACGTTTGAGAGGCATGCCCAAAAACTTGTCGGTTTCGCGTTTTATGGTTGTTTTCCTTAGCTATTGGCTTAAGTTTGGGGATTTTGGCGCGATTTACATGGCCCGTATGGGCCGATACATGTTTGAGAGGCATGACCAAAAACTCGTTGTTTTCACGTTTTATGGCCGTTTTCATGAGAAATTGCCCACGGTTTTGGGGTTTTGGGGCGATTTTCAAGGCCCGTAAGACCCGATACATGTTTGAGAGGCATCACCAAAAAATCGCCGTTTTCACATTTTATGGACGTTTTCATGAGCTATTGCCACAGTTTTGGGATTCTAGGCGAATTACAGGGCCCGTAAGGACCAAAACATGTTTCATAGGCATGGCCAAAAATTAACCATTTTCGCTTTTTATGGCCGTGTTTTCATGAGCTATTGCCGACTGTTCCGGGGCGATTTTCAAGACCCATAAGACTCTGTACATGTTTGAGTGGCATGACCAAAAACTCGTCATGTTCGTGTTTTATGGCCGTTCTCATGAGCTATTGCCCAAAGTTTTGGAGTTTTGGGGCGATTTGGAAGTAAGACCCTATACATGTTTGAGATGCATGACAAAAAACTCGTTGGTTTCACATTTTATGACTATTTTCATGAGCTATTGGTTTAAGTTTGAGGATTTTTGTGGGATTTACATGGCCTGTAATGGCTGATACATGTTAAGAGGGATGAACAAAAACTCATCCTTTTCACGTTTTCTGGACATTTTCATGAGCAATTGCCCACGGTTTTGGGATCCCGGAGCTATTTTCAAGGCCCGTAAGACTCTATTCATGTTTGACAGGCATGCCCAAAAGCTCGTCGGATTCACATTTCATGAATGTTTTCTAGAACTATTGCCCACATTTTTGAGGTTTCGGGGCGATTTGGAAGTCCCATAAGACCCGATACATGTTTGAGAGGCATTCCCAAAAACTCGTCGTTTTCACATTTTATGGGTGTTTTCATGAACTATTGCCATAGTTTTTGGATTACAAGGCTCGTAAGGACCGATACATGCTTGATAGGCGTGACCAAAAACTCATCGTTTTCGTGTTTTATGACCATTTTCATGAGCTATTGCCACAGTTTTGGGATTTCGTTGCGGCTTACATGGCCCGTAAAGGCCGACATATGTTTGAGTGGCATGACCAAAACTTGTATTTTTCGTGTTTGATGGATGTTTTCATGAGCTATTGCCCACCGCTTAGGGATTCCAGGTCGATTTGGAAGGCCGGTAAGCCCTGATACATGTTTGAGAGGTATGGCTAAAAATTCATAATTTTCACATTTTATGGTCGTTTTCATGATCTATTGTCCATAGTTTTTGGATTTTGGTGTGGTTTACATGGCCCTAAGGGCCGTTACATTTTTGAGAGGCATGAATAAAAACTCGTCGTTTTCACCTTTATGGCCATTTTCATGAGTAATTGCCCACAGTTTTGGAGTTCTGGGGCGATTTTCAAGGCCCGTAAGACCCTATACATGTTTGAGAGGCATGACCAAAAACTCGTCGGATTCACGTTTTATGGGCATTTTCAAGAGCTATTGGCCACAGTTTTGAGGTTTTAGGGAAATTTGCAAGTCCCGTAAGAGCCGATACACGTTTGAGACCAATTCCCAAAAACTTGTCGGTTTCTCGTTTTATGGCTGTTTTCATGAGATATTGGCTTGAGTTTGGGGATTTGTTATCGCCATATTTTGGCCAAGGAAGGAGATGGGCCGTGATCAAGATGGGCTTGGAAGATGCGTATATTCAACGTGTTGTTGGATCAGCCTAGTGCGTGGATTTGGGCTAAATTGCCCGTGTATCTTGTATCATATTAGGTTTCATGTTAGTTTAGGTTCCGTTTTAGTTTAGGTAAAGATAGAGTTGTAGAGTTATTCCAAAAGTAGAGAGTCTCCGGACTATAAATATGTACCTAAGGTTATCGAGAAAAAGTGGACAATCACGTTCACAACAAACCAAATCTCGGCGCATCGCCACCCCTTGTTTCTAGGGTTTCTTTCGGGTTGCGATCTAGGCAGTACTTTTACTTATGCGTTATCTAGTGTTACTCGTACTGAAGCCTTGTTGATGGCGAGTAACACTACTATCATAGATTTATTGAGGCTAGCACCGGTGCTTTTCGCTATAATTGTTCAAAGTTATGCTGCCTCTAGTTACCTCGCTACCTTTGCACTATTTCCCAAGTGCGAGGGTAGCATCTTGCTTGATCTTTATTTAGCTGATTCGATCTGTTATGGTTGTGCCTTGCTCGCCAAGGTTTAGTTTGATATCTACGTAGTCAGGCCTTACAAACGGATTGAACGATCTAGTAGTACGTAAATACGTAGTTTACTCGCTCTAGAGAAGTTGTTCCGGTAATTGACGTTCCGTTGGTTATTAGGCCTCCTCTAGGATTAGTATTCTTCATCTTTTGTATATACCAGGCTCAATTACGTGTAGGACGTTCCAGTTACGTGGTGAAAACGTTAAACTGTCGTAGATCGATTTAACTTGTAATGATAAAGCAAAACCCCATGTTATCGTAAATCTAATGCAGAACCATGGGATAATCGGCTCTAGGAGCCGATTTATGGAAACCCGGAGCCGTCACGGCTCGAATTTTACGATACTTGTTTACCATGCAGAAATCAATCGGAGCAATCCTTCACCTTCCGACCAGGTATAGGTCAGGTGCCACGCCGAACCAAGCCAGACGGTGCGGAGTTTTGCGGGCGTGCCGAGGGACCAGGGCCCACCAGCAGCTGGAGCCTCCCGCTCTTCGTGTTGCTAGTCGCTGCCGCCGTGAGTTTTGGCAGCAACACATTCTCGCACGTCCGGTGGGACCTTCAACAACGTCTACATCAACATCCGACGCTGCGATGGAGAATGCACCGATCACGCATTTGACGAGCTTCCTGAAGAGCACAAGGCGAAGTATGACGAGATCAGAAATCTCTTCGAAGCCGATCTCATCGGCTCTTTCGAGAGGACCCGTAAGCATGGCATCAAGTGGAGGGGGTTCTCCCCCGAGGGTGCTCTTGATGAGGTGGATCTGTCTGTTCCTTCGGAGGAGCGCACCAGAGCTCTACGACAGGAAGTCAACTACATGGTGGCTCATTCTCTGCACCGCCATTCTGAGAGCCTGGTGAACGCTTTCGAGCGGGTCGCGGTTCGCGTAGTTCAGGAGATCATGAAACATCAGTACTCTCCGTCGGGGCCCACTTTAGGGACCCACCAAGGAGAAAGACCGCTCCAGACCAGGCCACAGCTGCCATTCACACTCGCAGCTCCAGAGCCGCCAGGAGCAGCGGCGTACGTCGTCTACAAGGCTGGAGGCGACCCAGGCGATTGCCAATTCCTGTTTGAGCCACCTAAGGAAATCCCACACGGATATATATGCACCTACGTGCCGGACTGCAATAACCTGGCACGCACCAGCCAGATTGCGACCGCGGGAGTTTCTGCGGCAGGGGTTCCTGGGGCAGGATCTTCGGGAGCAGGCGTTCCTGGAGCAGCGATGTCTGGGATGGACGCTGACAAACAGGCGTGGCTAGCCAAGTATGCCACTGGAACAAGTCATGAGAATCTAGCCCCTGCAGCTCAAACAGTGGAGCAAATCCGTACCATCTTGAGAGACCAGTTCGGCTTCGCGTCAAGAGAAGGACAATCGGCTATTCAAAGCCGTACTTCAACGAGTTTGATCGATTCCGCCGCCCAAGTATCGGCTCCCTGAGTTCTCAAGGTTTAGCGGGTCAGAAGGGTCGAGCTCGATCGAGCACGTAAGCCGATACCTGGCACAGCTAGGCATAATTTCAGCATCGGATCAGATGCGCGTAAGGTTTTTTGCGCAATCTCTGACAGGACCAGCTTTTGGGTGGTACACCTCGCTGCCACCTGATTCGATTCAGACCTGGAAGCAACTGGAAGAGCAGTTCCACATCCAATATCATTCAGAGGCTACCGAGGCCGGCATTGCAGACCTGGCACAGGTGCGGCAGAAGCGGGGAGAAACAGTAGCCGAGTACATCCAGCGCTTCAGGACCGTCAAGAACCGATGTTACTCAGCTCGTTTAACTGAGAAGGAAGCAGTCGAACTGGCAGTGTTGGGTCTCTCAGCACCCATCAAGGATCTGGCTTTCCAAGTAGAGTACAACTCATTGGCGCACATGGCCCAGAAACTGACGATGTATGAACAGCGCCACCCTGAGTTATACCAAGACAAGTTCAAGCGTCCGATAGGCCTGGTCGATACAGAAGAAGATGATCCTACACAAGACCAGGAGGTGGCCGTGGCTGAATGGGCTCGGGGGCAGACCCTGTGTCCTGCAAATGGGTGAAACAGCAAGGGCCTGCAAAAGGGTTCGACTTCGACGTGAGCAAAGCTGAGCAGATCTTCGATTTACTGCTGAAAGAGAAGCAACTGAGGTTACCCGAAGGCCATAAAATCCCCACGGCTCAGGAAATGAACGGGAGACCATATTGCAAGTGGCATCACTCGTTCACCCACACCACCAATGAGTGCAAAGAGCTACGTCGCCAAATCCAAATGGCGATAGAGCAAGGCCGTCTGATCCTTGGGCAGTTCGCCATGAAAGTGGACACAAACCCATTTCCCGGCGTCAACATGGTAGAACTCAGTCGCTCCGCGAGGCGTCAACTGGATTTTTCGTTCGGTGTTAATATGGCAGGGTCTGGGTACCACCATGGCACGCACAAGGAGGAAGGTGGTCGCTCTCGGGGCAAAGAAAGAAGAGAGTCTGGTCCATACGGCCGGCCCGGCCACAACGACAGGCGGTACTTAACAGAGGAACAGGTGAGGAGAGTGCGGTATCAGAAGCCACATTCCACGCATCTCCTTAAAAAGTATGAGCGTCAGTATGATCAACGGCACCAGCGCGATGGAGACGATGAAGGATATGAGCACCTTGCTAGGGGACCGTCAAAAGAAAAGGAAGGCGCAGACAAACATTGGGATTGTCCTTTCTTCAAGTATTTCTGGGACGCGGGAATGAGCCGATTGACTACAGTCGACAACTGCCCGGAGTGTGGACAGCAGAAGGAGGACACGAGGCCAGTTTCAGTGTTCAAACGTTTAGGGCCTCTCCACCTCGAGCCACACAGGAGTCCGCCGAGCAAAGGACCTCGAGAAGCCAAGGGATGACAAGGAAGAAGACAGATATCACCGTCCAAGGTGGTGTCCCGACGGACTCGTACATACCCAAAAGCGAGAGTGCAGCGGCTGCGTAATTTGAGGAGAAGTCAAGCGCGATTCCACGCTTAAAGAAAGCACGGCCCTATCTAGCCATCAAAATCAGGCAGACCTTGGAAACGGGAGACCGCCCGACAAGGTAAGAGTGGCGCCCCAAACCAATAAAAGCCGATGCACAGACATCGGCTGGTACAAACATGGTGTTCATACTTCCGTCAGAGTTCTGCGCGCCAAGAACCGATGAGCTACCAGTGGCACAGTTCGACTGCGGCCCACGACCGGTTATCTTTGAGAAGCCACGTGAGAAGGGTTACAAACATCTGAAAGCCCTGTACCTCACGAGGTTACATCAATGGGCAACCTGTCGAAGATGTTGGTGGACACCGAGCGGTAGTCAATATCATGCCATACTCCATGCTACGACGCTTGGGACGCCCACGCAGATCCGATCAAAACCAACGCCACGTTAAGCGACTTCAACGGTCTTCGGAAACGCAAGGCATCGAACGTGGATCGGCGATGGCAGGAAAACCATACCCACGTCATTTTTCGTCGTGGACAGCAAAAGTACCTACGCTGTCCTGCTAGGTAGAGATTGGATTCATGCTAATTGCTGCATTCCATCCATGATGCACCAGTGCCTAATACAGTGGGACGGAGATGAAGTGGAGGTCATCCATGCAGATGATTCCATCGAGATTTCCATAGCTGGCATGAACGTCTGGGAAGCAGAAGACCAAGAGACGATCTCTGGAATCAGTTTAGACGGCTGTGAGCGCATTGATGCTACAAAAAACGGGGTGAGGCTGGTCTTATCCACTGGCCTGACAGAGTAGAAAAGTCCACGATCATACGTGGTACGGCCGATCCTCGCGATCGGCCACAAAAAATAAAAAGCACCAATCATACGACAAGCAGATCACGTAGTCGTAGCAGGGAGAGGCCCTGCCATTATAAAACAATAAGGTTTAAACCATCATTGCCTAATGCAATCAAAAAAGGGGCCGATTCAGGCAATCGGCCCAAATTATTTTTATTGTCCTCACCTACTGCTTGCCCTGTGTTTAGCATCGATTTGACAGGTGACGGAAAGCTAGGGTATGGGTTTACATCCGCTGATGAACTAGAAGAGATCGACATTGGTCCTGGGGATAAGCCACGACCAACATTTATCAGCAAAAAGTTAGACCCGAATCTGCGGGGTCCGATGATAGCCCTGTTGAAAAAATATCCAGACTGCTTCGCCTGGGACTACACAGAAATGCCTAGGTTAGACAGGAGCATCATTGAGCATCGACTCCCGCTTAAAAAAGGATTTCGGCCATTTCAGCAGTGGGCACGACAAATGAAGGCCGAAATTCTAGAAGAAGTCAAGAAAGAGGTCGAGAAAATGTTGACGGCCAAGTTAATCAGGCCATGCAGGTATGCTGAGTGGATTTCTAGTATCGTGCCTGTAGAGAAAAAGGATGGCCGGTGGCGTGTTGCCATAGATTTTCGGGATCTCAACAGAGCTACCCCAAAGGATGAGTATCCGATGCCGGTGGCAGAAACGTTAATCAACGCAGCGGCTGGTCATAAGATCTTGAGCTTCATGGATGGAAATGCCGTTACAACCAAATTTTTATGGCTCCGAAGACATACACAAGACGCATTGAGTCCCAGTTCGTGGGGTTGTTTGAGTATGTAGTCATGACGCTTGATCAAGAAGAATGCCGCGCCACGCACCAAAGGGCCATGAATTATATTTTCCATGATCCGATCGGCAGCTGGTGGAAATCTACATCGATGACGTGGTGGTCAAGTCGCTTTAGCAAGGACACTTGGACGATCTACGGCCCTAGACCGAACAAGAAAATTCGGCCTACGGATGAATCCAAAGAAGTGTGCCTTCGGAGTGACGGCCGGTCAGTTCTTGGGTTTTTTGGTCCATGAACGCGGAATTGAGATCGGCCTGAAAAGTCAGGAGGCAGTGCGAACAATGAAGCCACCCACTACAAAGAAAGAACCGCTCTCATCGGAAAGATCAACTGCCGTAAGATTCATCTCCAATCTGTGAAGAATAGAGCCGTTCATGGACCGGTGAAAATTAAATCGACGAGGAATTCACCGGGGCGTAACAACGAGCCTTTGACGAGATCAAAGAATATCCGATGAAGCCGCCATGTTGGTTCCACCCATCCGGACAGTTCTACATTTACTTGTCGAGTCGACACGCCCATCGCCTCGGTGGTGGTGCAAGTTTATGACGGCTGGAGCGAGTCGTATTTACATAAGGAAGGATGCCGGACGCAGACAAGGTATCCCGATATCGATAAGTTGTGCCTCCGCTTTTTCACCTGCACCAAGCTGCGCCACATTTTGCTATCAGCAGAGATCATCATCATATGCAAATCAGACGTGATAAAGCACATGCTGTCGGCTCCTATGTTAAAAGGCCGACTGGGCAAATGGATGTTTGCATTATCAGAGTTTGACATCCGGTATCAACCCGCGAAAGCAGTTAAGGGACAGGCGTTGGCCGACCTTATCGCTGAAAGGATCAACACTAACATAGCAGCACTGTCTATAAGAGCGTGGGCTATGTTCTTCGACGGATCGGTTTGTGACGATGGCTGCGGCATCGGCATTTTACTCGTGTCGCCTCGGGGGGCAACATTTTCCTTCTCTATCAGATTGTCTACCTCTCGCACCAACAATGTCGCTGAGTACGAGGCGATACGCAAGGGGATGGAGTTACTCCTCGAAGCCGGAGCAGAAGCAGTGGAAATTTTTGGTGACTCCAAGTTGGTGGTTTCCCAACTCACGGAGGAGTACAGGTGTGAGAGCGAGTCCCTCTTCCCATTATGGTTGCACTGCCGTGAGCTGATGACACAGTTCCGGTACATAAACTTCACCTGGATCCCGCGGTCGCAGAACATAGAGGCAAACGATCTTGCACAAATGGCTTCAGGCTACAAGGATGTAGCAGAGGGAGCCGATGTTCAGGTACAGTTCTCGGAAGTCGACGATCGAGAGCCGATATCTTCAATTACTTGAAGGATTCGCCTGGGGCACCTAAACGTATAAGGTACAAGGCCATGAAATATGTGCTGATTGGGGATGACATGTTTTAGGACTCGGAAGGGTTATTGCTCAAATGTCCGGGGACAGCCAAGCCAATCTCCCTACACGAGGTACAAGGCGCTGTGGAACTCACCAATCGGCTCACAAGATGAAATGGTTGATCAGCGATCGGGTTTTATTGGCCCACCATGCTTGAGGAATGTTTCAACTACTACAAAGGGTGTCAAGCATGTCGAAATTTGGGAAAATTCAGATGGTACCGTCGAGGCCAATGAACCCCATCATCAAGCCTTGGCCATTCCGAGGTTGGGGCATGGATATGATCGGCAAAATCAATCCTCCATCAAGCAAAGGCCACATGTGGATTTTGGCCATCACGATTATTTCACTAAATGGGTGGAGGCTGTCCCGATGAAATCAGTAAACTCAAAGGATGTTATCAATTTTGTGAAAGAACATGTCATCCATAGATTCGGATTCCCAAACTATCACGACCGATGGAGGTTCGGTCTTTATTTCTCGTGAGTTTAGAAAGTTCTGCGAGGACACGGGATTAAGTCGATCGATCATCTCCATACTATGCTCAAGCTAATGGGCAAGTCAAGCATCCAACCGAGCCTCATCAAGTCGATCAAGAGAAAAGTCGATGAGCACCCTAGGCGTTGGCACGAGGTTTTGTCAGAGGCATTATGGGCTTATCGCATGTCATGCCATGGGGCGATTAAAACCTCGCCATACCATCTAGTATATGGGCAAGAAGCCGTATTGCCCTGGGAAATTACGGCTGGATCGAGACGTGTCACTTTTCAGGACAATCTAACAATTGAAGAATATGCAACCCTGATGAGTGACAGTATTGAGGATGTAACTGAGCTCAGACTGTGGTCACTTGAGAAAATCAAAGAGAACAAGGCCAAGGTGGCTCGTGCTTATAACAAGAAAGTGAAGCCAAAGGAGTTCCACGCTGGTGATCTGGTATGGGAAGCTGTGTTGCCGTTGGGGACTAAGGATGCAACATATGGTAAATGGTCTCCGAATTGGCACGGACCGTACAGGGTCGATCAGGTTTTAAGAGGAAACGCGTACATGCTTGAGGAGCTAGACGGCGAGAAATTCCCAGTGGCGGTCAACGGTCAACATCTCAAGAAATATTTCTCAAGCATGTGGGATGATGGACAGTGAAATTTGGGGGTGATACATGAAATTGGCCAAGTAAAGGCACGTGAGACGATTGGACGGTAAAAATGTGGGGGCCGATGCTGAAAATCGGCCGGATAAAAACAAAAATATATAGCCGATGCACGGTCATCGACTCTAGAGTTTCACATATGTTACAAATAGGTGACAGTTTACACATACAAGCTACTGAAGAATGCTTCGAAGGCGTGGAGCGTGTCAGCACGGACACGATCCATTTCGGCGATCTCGGCTTCGTCATCTACATCCTTGCCCGTCACTAGCTGTTGTTCAGGGCACATATTTCGATGGGCAATTGGAAATCTGGGTCGCCCTTTTTGAAGAAGGTCGCAGGTTACCGTTTGAAGCTAAGAAGTGGTTGTTTAAGTGTGCCTAAGTATGCAACCGAGTTTTGACGTTGTCAACGTTTTTGGGAAAGCCGATGTGCATCGGCTCTTCGAGCTGTGGCTTGGTTGACTGTACGAACGTGACAAGGTGAAAGCCGATACGTTGCTATCGGCTTCTGGAGCATCGACATATTGTGTCTATCGGCAAAATTAGGGGCGAACAAGGCAATCTTTGGGAAATAGATTCTCATTCATTCGAAAGATGATTGATTACAAAAGGATGATTGATTACAAAGGAGAGCCATTACTATCGCTAATCTGGTTCCTAATCTAGGCCGAGGTCGCCGCCACGCGTCGCCGCCGTCTTGTGCATCGCTCAGCGCTGCTGGCTGCTTCGCTGCTGCTGAAGAAGCCAGCAGGGGCCTCCTCGTCCTCGTCGTCATCTTCGGTGTCTTCGCTGGACCCGGCGCGGAAGCGCTTCGACGGCGGGTACTCGTCGGAGGAGGTGTCTTCCTCCGATTCTTCCTCCTCGTCGGAGGACTCGACGCCGTCCCACGACTGTGCATCGTCATCGCTTCGCCCAGTTCCCGTCAACGAGCAACTGTAGGCTCTCCTCGCCGTCAGTCAGGGACGCATCGTCCTCCGACCAGACGGCAAAATCCCAGTCCCTTTCGTCCCACCATCGTGGGGCGGAAGTACTGTACGCCGCCGTGGGCGGGTGCTCTGGCGTCGGCTCTTGGTCGCTCATTGAGTTGGAGGCGTGGGAGGACAGGCCAGAGGAAGCAGAGGAGGCCATGGCGAAGAAAGAGGGTTTTTCGGCTGTTGGAGGAAGATGGGGATTGCGAACTGTTTAGATGGATTTAAATAAGGGGAATAGTGGAGAGACGGTTCAATGCCATAGCGGTTTCCCAGAATGTTTTGCCAAAATCGTCAAATCATGCACTGCGAAGGAGGTGAGAAGACAGGGCATCATGATGAAGGGGTAGCGTGACGATTCTGTTCTGCCACGCATTCTGTCAACGCGCAACCCGATACAAAAAAAAGGGGGAGAAGAAAAAAAACACAGAGTGGTTTTGGAATTATCATTGCCAAAACCAGGGGGGCATGTGTTATCGCCATATTTTGGCCAAAGAAGGAGATGGGCCGTGATCAAGATGGGCTTGGAAGATGCGTATATTCAACGTGTTGTTGGATCGGCCTAGTGCGTGGATTTGGGCTAAATTGCCCGTGTATCTTGTATCATAGTAGGTTTCATGTTAGTTTAGGTTCCGTTTCAGTTTAGGTAAAGATAGAGTTATAGAGTTATTCCAAAAGTAGAGAGTCTCCGGACTATAAATATGTACCTAAGGTTATCGAGAAAAGAGGACAATCACGCTCACAACAAACCAAATCTCGGCGATCGCCACCCCTTGTTTCTAGGGTTTCTTTCGGTAGTAATATGTTGCCTAGATCGCATCTTGCGATCTAGGCGATTTACTTATATGCGTTATCTAGTGTTACTCGTACTGAAGCCTTGTTGATGGCGAGTAACACTACTATCATAGATTTATTGAGGCTAGCACCGGTGCTTTTCGCTATAATTGTTCAAAGTTATGCTGCCTCTAGTTACCTCGCTACCTTTGCACTATTTCCCAAGTGCGAGGGTAGCATCTTGCTTGATATTTATTTAGCTGATTCGATCTGTTATGGTTGTGCCTTGCTCGCCAAGGTTTAGTTTGATATCTACGTAGTCAGGCCTTACAAACGGATTGAACGATCCAGTAGTACGTAAAGACGTAGTTTACTCGCTCTAGAGAAGTTGTTCCGGTAATTGACGTTACGTTGGTTATTAGGCCTCCTCTAGGATTAGTATTCTTCATCTTTTGTATATACCAGGCTCAATTACGTGTAGGACGTTCCAGTTACGTGGTGAAAACGTTAAACTGTCGTAGATCGATTTAACTTGTAATGATAAAGCAAAACCCCATGTTATCGTAAATCTAATGCAGAACCATGGGATAATCGGCTCTAGGAGCCGATTTACAGGGAAACCTGGGAGCCGGTCACGGCTCGAATTTTACGTATACTTGTTTACCATGCAGGAAATCAATCGGAGCAATCCTTCACCTTCCTGACCAGGTATAGGTCAGGTGGCACGCCCTCGAACCAAGCCAGGACGTGTGCCGGAGTTTTGTGGGCCATTGCCCGAGGGACCAGGGCCCACCAGCAGTTCTGGGAGCCTCCCGGAACTGCTCGCCGGTGAGTTTTGGCAGGCAACAGGATTTTGGTGCGATTTACATGGCCCGTAAGGGCCGATACATGTTTGATAGGCATGACAAAAAAATCATTGTTTTCACGTTTTATGGCGGTTTTCATGAGCAATTGCACACGGTTTTGGGGATCTAGAGCGATTTTCAAGGCCCGTAAGACCCGATACATGTTTGAGAGGCATGACCAAAAACTCGTAGGATTCATGTTTTATGGTCATTTTCAAGAGTTATTGCCAACAATTTTGAGGTTTCGGGGCGATTTGCAAGTCCCGTAAGAACCGATACACGTTTGAGAGGCATGCCCAAAAACTTGTCGGTTTCGCGTTTTATGGTTGTTTTCCTTAGCTATTGGCTTAAGTTTGGGGATTTTGGCGCGATTTACATGGCCCGTATGGGCCGATACATGTTTGAGAGGCATGACCAAAAACTCGTTGTTTTCACGTTTTATGGCCGTTTTCATGAGAAATTGCGCACGGTTTTGGGGTTTTGGGGCGATTTTCAAGGCCCGTAAGACCCGATACATGTTTGATAGGCATGACAAAAACTCATCGTTTTCATGTTTTATGGCGGTTTTCATGAGCAATTGCACACGGTTTTGGGGATCTAGAGCGATTTTCAAGGCCCGTAAGACCTGATACATGTTTGAGAGGCATGAGCAAAATCTCGTAGGATTCATGTTTTATGGCCATTTTCAAGAGTTATTGCCCACAATTTTGAGGTTTCGGGCGATTTGCAAGTCCCGTAGAACCGATACACGCTTGAGAGGCATGCCCAAAAACTTGTCGGTTTCGCTTTTATGGTTGTTTTCCTTAGCTATTGGCTTAAGTTTGGGGATTTTGGCGCGATTTACATGGCCCGTATGGGCCGATACATGTTTGAGAGGCATGACCAAAACTCGTTGTTTTCACGTTTATGGCCGTTTTGAGAAATTGCCCACGGTTTTGGGGTTTTGGGGCGATTTTCAAGGCCCGTAAGACCCGATACATGTTTGATAGGCATGACAAAAAACTCATCGTTTTCACGTTTTATGGCGGTTTTCATGAGCAATTGCACACGGTTTTGGGGATCTAGAGCGATTTTCAAGGCCCGTAAGACCCGATACATGTTTGAGAGGCATGACCAAAAACTCGTAGGATTCATGTTTTATGGCCATTTTCAAGAGTTATTGCCCACAATTTTGAGGTTTCGGGGCGATTTGCAAGTCCCGTAAGAACCGATACACGTTTGAGAGGCATGCCCAAAAACTTGTCGGTTTCGTGTTTTATGGTTGTTTTCCTTAGCTATTGGCTTAAGTTTGGGGATTTTGGCGCGATTTACATGGCCCGTATGGGCCGATACATGTTTGAGAGGCATGACCACAAACTCGTTGTTTTCACGTTTTATGGCCGTTTTCATAAGAAATTGCCCACGGTTTTGGGGTTTTGGGGCGATTTTCAAGGCCCGTAAGGGCCGATATGTGTTTGATAGGCATGACAAAAAACTCATCGTTTTCACGTTTTATGGCGGTTTTCATGAGCAATTGCACACGGTTTTGGGGATCTAGAGCGATTTTCAAGGCCCGTAAGACCCGATACATGTTTGATAGGCATGACAAAAAACTCATCGTTTTCACGTTTTATGGCGGTTTTAAAGAGTTATTGCCCACAATTTTGAGGTTTCGGGGCGATTTGCAAGTCCCGTAAGACCCGATACATGTTTGAGAGGCATGGCCAAAAACTCGTCGGTTTCGCTTTATGGTTGTTTTCCTTAGCTATTGGCTTAAGTTTGGGGATTTTACGCGATTTACATGGCCCGTATGGGCCGATACATGTTTGAGAGGCATGACCAAAAACTCGTTGTTTTCACGTTTTATGGCCGTTTTCATGAGAAATTGCCCACGGTTTTGGGGTTTTGGGGCGATTTTCAAGGCCTGTAAGACCCGATACATGTTTGATAGGCATGACAAAAAACTCATCGTTTTCACGTTTTATGGCGGTTTTCATGAGCAATTGCACACGGTTTTGGGGATCTAGAGCGATTTTCAAGGCCCGTAAGACCCGATACATGTTTGAGAGGCATGACCAAAAACTCATAGGATTCATGTTTTATGGCCATTTTCAAGAGTTATTGCCCACAATTTTGAGGTTTCGGGGCGATTTGCAAGTCCCGTAAGAACCGATACACGTTTGAGAGGCATGCCCAAAAACTTGTCGGTTTCGCGTTTTATGGTTGTTTTCCTTAGCTATTGGCTTAAGTTTGGGGATTTTGGCGCGATTTACATGGCCCGTATGGGCCGATACATGTTTGAGAGGCATGACCAAAAACTCGTTGTTTTCACGTTTTATGGCCGTTTTCATGAGAAATTGCCCACGGTTTTGGGGTTTTGGGATTTTCAATCCGTAAGACCCGATACATGTTTGATAGGCATGACAAAAACTCATCGCTTTCACGTTTTATGGCGGTTTTCATGAGCAATTGCACACGGTTTGGGGATCTAGAGCGATTTTCAAGGCCCGTAAGACCCGATACATGTTTGAGAGGCATGACCAAAACTCGAGGATTCATGTTTTATGGCCATTTTCAAGAGTTATTGCCCACAATTTTGAGGTTTCGGGCGATTTGTAAGTCCCGTAAGAACCGATACACGCTTGAGAGGCATGCCCAAAAACTTGTCGGTTTCGCTTTTATGGTTGTTTTCCTTAGCTATTGGCTTAAGTTTGGGGATTTTGGCGCGATTTACATGGCCCGTATGGGCCGATACATGTTTGAGAGGCATGACCAAAACTCGTTGTTTTCACGCTTTATGGCCGCTTTCATGAGAAATTGCCCACGGTTTTGGGGTTTTGGGCGATTTTCAAGGCCCGTAAGACCCGATACATGTTTGATAGGCATGACAAAAACTCATCGCTTTCACGTTTATGGCGGTTTTCATGAGCAATTGCACACGGTTTTGGGGATCTAGAGCGATTTTCAAGGCCGTAAGACCCGATACATGTTTGAGAGGCATGACCAAAAACTCAGAGGATTCATGTTTTATGGCCATTTTCAAGAGTTATTGCCCACAATTTTGAGGTTTCGGCGATTTGTAAGTCCCGTAAGAACCGATACACGCTTGAGAGGCATGCCCAAAAACTTGTCGGTTTCGGTTTTATGGTTGTTTTCCTTATCTATTGGCTTAAGTTTGGGGATTTTGGCGCGATTTACATGGCCCGTATGGGCCGATACATGTTTGAGAGGCATGACCAAAACTCGTTGTTTTCACGTTTATGGCCGCTTTCATGAGAAATTGCCCACGGTTTTGGGGTTTTGGGGCGATTTTCAAGGCCCGTAAGACCCGATACATGTTTGATAGGCATGACAAAAAACTCATCGTTTTCACGTTTTATGGCGGTTTTCATGAGCAATTGCACACGGTTTTGGGGATCTAGAGCGATTTTCAAGGCCCGTAAGACCCGATACATGTTTGAGAGGCATGGCCAAAAACTCGTAGGATTCATGTTTTATGGCCATTTTCAAGAGTTATTGCCCACAATTTTGAGGTTTCGGGGTGATTTGCATGTCCCGTAAGAACCGATACACGTTTGAGAGGCATGCCCAAAAACTTGTCGGTTTCATGTTTTATGGTTGTTTTCCTTAGCTATTGGCTTAAGTTTGGGGATTTTGGCGCGATTTACATGGCCCGTATGGGCCGATACATGCTTGAGAGGCATGACCAAAAACTCGTTGTTTTCACGTTTTTTGGCCGTTTTCATGAGAAATTGCCCACGGTTTTGGGGTTTTGGGGCGATTTTCAAGGCCCGTAAGACCCGATACATGTTTGATAGGCATGACAAAAAACTCATCGTTTTCATGTTTTATGGCGGTTTTCATGAGCAATTGCACACGGTTTTGGGGATCTAGAGCGATTTTCAAGGCCCGTAAGACCCGATACATGTTTGAGAGGCATGACCAAAATCTCGTAGGATTCATGTTTTATGGCCATTTTCAAGAGTTATTGCCCACAATTTTGAGGTTTCGGGGCGATTTGCAAGTCCCGTAAGAACCGATACACGTTTGAGAGGCATGCCCAAAAACTTGTCGGTTTCGCTTTTATGGTTGTTTTCCTTAGCTATTGGCTTAAGTTTGGGGATTTTGGCGATTTACATGGCCCGTATGGGCCGATACATGTTTGAGAGGCATGACCAAAAACTCGTTGTTTTCACGCTTTTATGGCCGCTTTCATGAGAAATTGCCCACGGTTTTGGGGTTTTGGGGCGATTTTCAAGGCCCGTAAGACCCGATACATGTTTGATAGGCATGACAAAAACTCATCGCTTTCACGCTTTTATGGCGGTTTTCATGAGCAATTGCACACGGTTTTGGGGATCTAGAGCGATTTTCAAGGCCCAGAAGACCCGATACATGTTTGAGAGGCATGACCAAAAACTCAGAGGATTCATGTTTTATGGCCATTTTCAAGAGTTATTGCCCACAATTTTGAGGTTTCGGCGATTTGTAAGTCCCAGAAGAACCGATACACGCTTGAGAGGCATGCCCAAAACTTGTCGTTTCGCTTTTTTATGGTTGTTTTCCTTAGCTATTGGCTTAAGTTTGGGGATTTTGGCGATTTACATGGCCCGTATGGGCCGATACATGTTTGAGAGGCATGACCAAAACTCGTTGTTTTCACGCTTTTATGGCGCTTTCATGAGAAATTGCCCACGGTTTTGGGGGTTTTGGGGCATTTTCAAGGCCCGTAAGACCCGATACATGTTTGATAGGCATGACAAAAACTCATCGCTTTCACGTTTTATGGCGGTTTTCATGAGCAATTGCACACGGTTTTGGGGATCTAGAGCGATTTTCAAGGCCCGTAAGACCCGATACATGTTTGAGAGGCATGACCAAAACTCAGAGGATTCATGTTTTATGGTCATTTTCAAGAGTTATTGCCCACAATTTTGAGGTTTCGGGGTGATTTGCAAGTCCCGTAAGAACCGATACACGTTTGAGAGGCATGCCCAAAAACTTGTCGGTTTCGCGTTTTATGGTTGTTTTCCTTAGCTATTGGCTTAAGTTTGGGGATTTTGGCGCGATTTACATGGACCGTATGGGCCGATACATGTTTGAGAGGCATGACCAAAAACTCGTTGTTTTCACGTTTTATGGCCGTTTTCATAAGAAATTGCCCACGGTTTTGGAGTTTTGGGGCGATTTTCAAGGCCCGTAAGACCCGATACATGTTTGATAGGCATGACAAAAAACTAATCTTTTTCACGTTTTATGGCGGTTTTCATGAGCAATTGCACACGGTTTTGGGGATCTAGAGCGATTTTCAAGGCCTGTAAGACCCGATACATGTTTGAGAGGCATGACCAAAAACTCGTAGGATTCATGTTTTATGGCCATTTTCAAGAGTTATTGCCCACAATTTTGAGGTTTCGGGGCGATTTATAAGTCCCGTAAGAACCGATACACGTTTGAGAGGCATTCCCAAAAACTTGTCGGTTTCGCGTTTTATGATTGTTTTCCTTAGCTATTGGCTTAAGTTTGGGGATATTGGCGCGATTTACATGGCCCGTATGGGGCGATACATGTTTGAGAGGCATGACCAAAAACTCGTTGTTTTCACGTTTTTTGGCCGTTTTCATGAGAAATTGCCCACGGTTTTGGGGTTTTGGGATTTTCGCGTCTGTGAAGACCCGATACATGTTTGATAGGCATGACAAAAAACTCATCGCTTTCACGCTTTTATGGCGGTTTTCATGAGCAATTGCACACGGTTTTGGGGATCTAGAGCGATTTTCAAGGCCCGTAAGACCCGATACATGTTTGAGAGGCATGACCAAAAACTCAGAGGATTCATGTTTTATGGCCATTTTCAAGAGTTATTGCCCACAATTTTGAGGTTTCGGGGCGATTTGCAAGTCCCGTAAGAACCGATACACGTTTGAGAGGCATGCCCAAAAACTTGTCGGTTTCGCGTTTTATGGTTGTTTTCCTTAGCTATTGGCTTAAGTTTGGGGATTTTGGCGCGATTTACATGGCCCGTATGGGCCGATACATGTTTGAGAGGCATGACCCAAAAATCGTTGTTTTCACGTTTTATGGCCGTTTTCATAAGAAATTGCCCACGGTTTTGGGGTTTTGGGGCGATTTTCAAGGCCCGTAAGACCCGATACATGTTTGATAGGCATGACAAAAAACTCATCGTTTTCACGTTTTATGGCGGTTTTCATGAGCAATTGCACACGGTTTTGGGGATCTAGAGCGATTTTCAAGGCCCGTAAGACCCGATACATGTTTGAGAGGCATGACCAAAAACTCGTAGGATTCATGTTTTATGGCCATTTTAAAGAGTTATTGCCCACAATTTTGAGGTTTCGGGGCGATTTGCAAGTCCCGTAAGAACCGATACACGTTTGAGAGGCATGCCCAAAAACTTGTCGGTTTCGCTTTTTATGGTTGTTTTCCTTAGCTATTGGCTTAAGTTTGGGGATATTGGCGCGATTTACATGGCCCGTATGGGCCGATACATGTTTGAGAGGCATGACCAAAAACTCGTTGTTTTCACGTTTTTTGGCCGTTTTCATGAGAAATTGCCCACGGTTTTGGGGTTTTGGGGCGATTTTCAAGGCCCGTAAGACCCGATACATGTTTGATAGGCATGACAAAAAACTCATCGCTTTCACGTTTTATGGCGGTTTTCATGAGCAATTGCACACGGTTTTGGGGATCTAGAGCGATTTTCAAGGCCCGTAAGACCCGATACATGTTTGAGAGGCATGACCAAAACTCAGAGGATTCATGTTTTATGGCCATTTTCAAGAGTTATTGCCCACAATTTTGAGGTTTCGGGCGATTTGTAAGTCCCGTAAGAACCGATACATCGCTTGAGAGGCATGCCCAAAACTTGTCGGTTTCGCTTTTATGGTTGTTTTCCTTAGCTATTGGCTTAAGTTTGGGGATTTTGGCGATTTACATGGCCCGTATGGGCCGATACATGTTTGAGAGGCATGACCAAAAACTCGTTGTTTTCACGCTTTATGGCCGCTTTCATGAGAAATTGCCCACGGTTTTGGGGTTTTGGGGCGATTTTCAAGGCTGTAAGACCCGATACATGTTTGATAGGCATGACAAAAACTCATCGCTTTCATGTTTTATGGCGGTTTTCATGAGCAATTGCACACGGTTTGGGGATCTAGAGCGATTTTCAAGGCCCGTAAGACCCGATACATGTTTGAGAGGCATGACCAAAAACTCAGAGGATTCATGTTTTATGGCCATTTTCAAGAGTTATTGCCCACAATTTTGAGGTTTCGGGCGATTTGTAAGTCCCGTAAGAACCGATACACGCTTGAGAGGCATGCCCAAAAACTTGTCGGTTTCGCTTTTATGGTTGTTTTCCTTAGCTATTGGCTTAAGTTTGGGGATTTTGGCTGATTTACATGGCCCGTATGGGCCGATACATGTTTGAGAGGCATGACCAAAAACTCGTTGTTTTCACGCTTTTGGCCGCTTTTCATGAGAAATTGCCCACGGTTTTGGGGTTTTGGGGCGATTTTCAAGGCCCGTAAGACCCGATACATGTTTGATAGGCATGACAAAAACTCATCGCTTTCACGCTTTTATGGCGGTTTTCATGAGCAATTGCACACGGTTTTGGGGATCTAGAGCGATTTTCAAGGCCTGTAAGACCCGATACATGTTTGAGAGGCATGACCAAAACTCAGAGGATTCATGTTTTATGGCCATTTTCAAGAGTTATTGCCCACAATTTTGAGGTTTCGGGGCGATTTGCAAGTCCCGTAAGAACCGATACACGTTTGAGAGGCATGCCCAAAAACTTGTCGGTTTCGCGTTTTATGGTTGTTTTCCTTAGCTATTGGCTTAAGTTTGGGGATATTGGCGCGATTTACATGGCCCGTATGGGCCGATACATGTTTGAGAGGCATGACCAAAAACTCGTTGTTTTCACGTTTTTTGGCCGTTTTCATGAGAAATTGCCCACGGTTTTGGGGTTTTGGGGCGATTTTCAAGGCCCGTAAGACCCGATACATGTTTGATAGGCATGACAAAAATCTCATCGTTTTCATGTTTTATGGCGGTTTTCATGAGCAATTGCACACGGTTTTGGGGATCTAGAGCGATTTTCAAGGCCCGTAAGACCCGATACATGTTTGAGAGGCATGACCAAAATCTCGTAGGATTCATGTTTTATGGCCATTTTCAAGAGTTATTGCCCACAATTTTGAGGTTTCGGGGCGATTTGCAAGTCCCGTAAGAACCGATACACGTTTGAGAGGCAGGCCCAAAACTTGTCGGTTTCGCGTTTTATGGTTGTTTTCCTTAGCTATTGGCTTAAGTTTGGGGATTTTGGCGCGATTTACATGGCCCGTATGGGCCGATACATGTTTGAGAGGCATGACCAAAAACTCGTTGTTTTCACGTTTTATGGCCGTTTTCATAAGAAATTGCCCACGGTTTTGGGGTTTTGGGGCGATTTTCAAGGCCCGTAAGACCCGATACATGTTTGATAGGCATGACAAAAAACTCATCGTTTTCACGCTTTTATGGCGGTTTTCATGAGCAATTGCACACGGTTTTGGGGATCTAGAGCGATTTTCAAGGCCTGTAAGACCCGATACATGTTTGAGAGGCATGACCAAAACTCAGAGGATTCATGTTTTATGGCCATTTTCAAGAGTTATTGCCCACAATTTTGAGGTTTCGGGCGATTTGTAAGTCCCGTAAGAACCGATACACGCTTGAGAGGCATGCCCAAAAACTTGTCGGTTTCATGCTTTATGGTTGTTTTCCTTAGCTATTGGCTTAAGTTTGGGGATTTTGGCGCGATTTACATGGCCCGTATGGGCCGATACATGTTTGAGAGGCATGACCAAAACTCGTTGTTTTCACGCTTTATGGCCGCTTTTCATGAGAAATTGCCCACGGTTTTGGGGTTTTGGGGCGATTTTCAAGGCCCGTAAGACCCGATACATGTTTGATAGGCATGACAAAAACTCATCGCTTTTCACGTTTTATGGCGGTTTTCATGAGCAATTGCACACGGTTTTGGGGATCTAGAGCGATTTTCAAGGCTGTAAGACCCGATACATGTTTGAGAGGCATGACCAAAAACTCAGAGGATTCATGTTTTATGGCCATTTTCAAGAGTTATTGCCCACAATTTTGAGGTTTCGGGCGATTTGTAAGTCCCAGAAGAACCGATACACGCTTGAGAGGCATGCCCAAAAACTTGTCGGTTTCGCTGCTTTATGGTTGTTTTCCTTAGCTATTGGCTTAAGTTTGGGGATTTTGGCGCTGATTTACATGGCCCGTATGGGCCGATACATGTTTGAGAGGCATGACCAAAAACTCGTTGTTTTCACGTTTTATGGCCGCTTTCATGAGAAATTGCCCACGGTTTTGGGGTTTTGGGGCGATTTTCAAGGCTGTAAGACCCGATACATGTTTGATAGGCATGACAAAAACTCATCGCTTTTCACGCTTTTATGGCGGTTTTCATGAGCAATTGCACGGTTTTGGGGATCTAGAGCGATTTTCAAGGCCTGTAAGACCCGATACATGTTTGAGAGGCATGACCAAAAACTCAGAGGATTCATGTTTTATGGCCATTTTCAAGAG
>CP125975.1:4710402-4776641 GCA_030063025.1 Avena longiglumis
ACGGACTTGCAATTTTCCCTAAAACCTCAAAACTGGGCCAATAGCTCTTGAAAATGGCCATAAAACGTGAATCAACGAGTTTTGGTCATGCCTCTCAAACATGTATAGGGTCTTACGCCTTGAAAATCGCCCCAAAACTCCAAAACTTGGGCAACTCATGAAATGGCCATAAAGGTGAAAACGACGAGTTTTTATTCATGCCTCTAAAATGTATCGGTTCTTATGGGCCATGTAAATCACACCAAAATCTCAAAATTGTGGGCAATAACTCTTGAAAATGGCCATAAAACATGAATCCTACGAGTTTTGGTCATGCCTCTCAAACATGTATCGGGTCTTACGGCCTTGAAAATCGCTCTAGATCCCCAAAACCGTGTGCAATTGCTCATGAAAACCGCCATAAAACATGAAAACGATGAGTTTTTTGTCATGCCTATCAAACATGTATCGGTCTTTACGCCTTGAAAATCGCCCCAAAACCCCAAAACTGGGCAATTTCTCATGAAACGGCCATAAAACGTGAAAACAACGAGTTTTTGGTCATGCCTCTCAAACATGTATCGGCCATACGGGCCATGTAAATCGCCAAAATCCCCAAACTTAAGCCAATAGCTAAGGAAAACAACCATAAAACGCGAAACCGACAAGTTTTTGGGCATGCCTCTCAAACGTGTATCGGTTCTTACGGACTTGCAAATCGCCCGAAACCTCAAAATTGTGGGCAATAACTCTTGAAAATGGCCATAAAACATGAATCACGAGTTTTTGGTCATGCCTCTCAAACATGTATCGGGTCTTACGGCCTTGAAAATCGCTCTAGATCCCCAAAACCGTGTGCAATTGCTCATGAAAACCGCCATAAACGTGAAAACGATGAGTTTTTGTCATGCCTATCAAACATGTATCGGGTCTTACGGCCTTGAAAATCGCCCCAAAACCCCAAACGTAAGGCAATTTCTCATGAAAACGGCCATAAAACGTGAAAACAACGAGTTTTTGTCATGCCTCTCAAACATGTATCGGCCCATACGGGCCATGTAAATCGCGCCAATATCCCCAAAACTTAAGCCAATAGCTAAGGAAAACAACCATAAAACGCGAAACCGACAAGTTTTTGGGCATGCCTCAAACGTGTATCGGTTCTTACGGGACTTGCAAATCGCCCGAAACCTCAAAATTGGGCAATAACTCTTGAAAATGGCCATAAAACATGAATCCACGAGATTTTTTGGCCATGCCTCTCAAACATGTATCGGGTCTTACAGCCTTGAAAATCGCTCTAGATCCCCAAAACCGTGTGCAATTGCTCATGAAAACGCCCATAAAACGTGAAAACGATGAGTTTTTGTCATGCCTATCAAACATGTATCGGGTCTTACGGGCCTTGAAAATCGCCCCAAAACCCCAAAACCGTGGGCAATTTCTCATGAAAACGCCAAAAACGTGAAAACAACGAGTTTTTGGTCATGCCTCTCAAACATGTATCGCCCATACGGGCCATGTAAATCGCCAAAATCCCCAAACTTAAGCCAATAGCTAAGGAAAACAACCATAAAACGCGAAACCGACAAGTTTTTGGGCATGCCTCTCAAACGTGTATCGGTTCTTACGGACTTGCAAATCGCCCAAACCTCAAAATTGTGGCAATAACTCTTGAAAATGGCCATAAAACATGAATCCTACGAGTTTTTGGTCATGTCTCTCAAACATGTATCGGGTCTTAGGGCCTTGAAAATCGCTCTAGATCCCCAAAACCGTGTGCAATTGCTCATGAAAACCGCCATAAAACATGAAAACGATGAGTTTTTTGTCATGCCTATCAAACATGTATCGGTCTTACGGGCCTTGAAAATCGCCCCAAAACCCCAAAACCGTGGGCAATTTCTCATGAAAACGGCCAAAAACGTGAAAACAATGAGTTTTTGGTCATGCCTCTCAAGCTGTATCGGCCCATACGGGCCATGTAAATCGCGCCAAAATCCCCAAACTTAAGCCAATAGCTAAGGAAAACAACCATAAAACGCGAAACCGACAAGTTTTTGGGCATGCCTCTCAAACGTATCGGTTTACGGGACTTGCAAATCGCCCCGAAACCTCAAAATTGTGGGCAATAACTCTTGAAAATGGCCATAAAACATGAATCCTACGAGTTTTTGGTCATTCCTCTCAAACATGTATCGGCTCTTACGGGCCTTGAAAATCGCTCTAGATCCCCAAAACCGTGTGCAATTGCTCATGAAAACCGCCATAAAACGTGAAAACGATGAGTTTTTGTCATGCCTATCAAACATTTATCGGGTCTTACGGGCCTTGAAAATCGCCCCAAAACCCCAAAACCGTGGCAATTTCTCATGAAAACGGCCAAAAACGTGAAAACAACGAGTTTTTGGTCATGCCTCTCAAACATGTATCGCCCATACGGCCATGTAAATCGCGCCAAAATCCCCAAACTTAAGCCAATAGCTAAGGAAAACAACCATAAAACGCGAAACCGACAAGTTTTTGGGCATGCCTCTCAAACGTGTATCGGTTCTTACGGGACTTGCAAATCGCCCCGAAACCTCAAAATTGTGGGCAATAACTCTTGAAAATGGCCATAAAACATGAATCCTACGAGTTTTTGGTCATGCCTCTCAAACATGTATCGGGTCTTACGGGCCTTGAAAATCGCTCTAGATCCCCAAAACCGTGTGCAATTGCTCATGAAAACCGCCATAAAACATGAATCCTACGAGTTTTTGGTCATGCCTCTCAAACATGTATCGGGTCTTACGGGCCTTGAAAATCGCCCCAAAACCCCAAAACCGTGGGCAATTTCTCATGAAAACGGCCAAAAAACGTGAAAACAACGAGTTTTTGGTCATGCCTCTCAAGCATGTATCGGCCCATACGGGCCATGTAAATCGCGCCAAAATCCCCAAACTTAAGCCAATAGCTAAGGAAAACAACCATAAAACGCGAAACCGACAAGTTTTTGGGCATGCCTCTCAAACGTGTATCGGTTCTTACGGGACTTGCAAATCGACCCGAAACCTCAAAATTGTGGGCAATAACTCTTGAAAATGGCCATAAAACATGAATCCTACGAGATTTTGCTCATGCCTCTCAAACATGTATCGGGTCTTACGGGCCTTGAAAATCGCTCTAGATCCCCAAAACCGTGTGCAATTGCTCATGAAAACCGCCATAAAACATGAAAACGATGAGTTTTTTGTCATGCCTATCAAACATGTATCGGGTCTTACGGGCCTTGAAAATCGCCCCAAAACCGTGCGCAATTTCTCATGAAAACGGCCAAAAAACATGAAAACAACGAGTTTTTGGTCATGCCTCTCAAGCATGTATCGGCCCATACGGGCCATGTAAATCGCGCCAAAATCCCCAAACTTAAGCCAATAGCTAAGGAAAACAACCATAAAACGCGAAACCGACAAGTTTTTGGGCATGCCTCAAAACGTGTATCGGTTCTTACGGACTTGCAAATCGCCCGAAACCTCAAAATTGTGGGCAATAACTCTTGAAAATGGCCATAAAACATGAATCCTACGAAGTTTTGGTCATGCCTCTCAAACATGTATCGGGTCTTACGCCTTGAAAATCGCTCGAGATCCCCAAAACCGTGTGCAATTGCTCATGAAAACCGCCATAAAACGTGAAAACGATTAGTTTTTTGTCATGCCTATCAAACATGTATCGGTCTTACGGCCTTGAAAATCGCCCAAAACCCCAAAACCGTGGGCAATTTCTCATGAAAACGGCCATAAAACGTGAAACAACGAGTTTTTGGTCATGCCTCTCAAACATGTATCGGCCCATACGGCCATGTAAATCGCGCCAAAATCCCCAAACTTAAGCCAATAGCTAAGGAAAACAACCATAAAACGCGAAACCGACAAGTTTTTGGGCATGCCTCTCAAACGTGTATCGGTTCTTACGGGACTTGCAAATCGCCCCGAAACCTCAAAATTGTGGGCAATAACTCTTGAAAATGGCCATAAAACATGAATCCTACGAGATTTTGGTCATGCCTCTCAAACATGTATCGGGTCTTACGGGCCTTGAAAATCGCTCTAGATCCCCAAAACCGTGTGCAATTGCTCATGAAAACCGCCATAAAACATGAAAACTATGAGTTTTTTGTCATGCCTATCAAACATGTATCGGGTCTTACGGGCCTTGAAAATCGCCCCAAAACCCCAAAACCGTGGGCAATTTCTCATGAAAACGGCCAAAAAACGTGAAAACAACGAGTTTTTGGTCATGCCTCTCAAACATGTATCGGCCCATACGGGCCATGTAAATCGCGCCAATATCCCCAAACTTAAGCCAATAGCTAAGGAAAACAACCATAAAACGCGAAACCGACAAGTTTTTGGGCATGCCTCTCAAACGTGTATCGGTTCTTACGGGACTTGCAAATCGCCCCGAAACCTCAAAATTGTGGGCAATAACTCTTGAAAATGGCCATAAAACATGAATCCTACGAGTTTTTGGCCATGCCTCTCAAACATGTATCGGGTCTTACGGGCCTTGAAAATCGCCCCAAAACCCCAAAACCGTGTGCAATTGCTCATGAAAACCGCCATAAAACGTGAAAACGATGAGTTTTTTGTCATGCCTCTCAAACATGTATCGGGTCTTACGGGCCTTGAAAATCGCCCCAAAACCCCAAAACCGTGGGCAATTTCTCATGAAAACGGCCAAAAAACGTGAAAACAACGAGTTTTTGGTCATGCCTCTCAAACATGTATCGGCCCATACGGGCCATGTAAATCGCGCCAATATCCCCAAACTTAAGCCAATAGCTAAGGAAAACAACCATAAAACGCGAAACCGACAAGTTTTTGGGCATGCCTCTCAAACGTGTATCGGTTCTTACGGGACTTGCAAATCGCCCCGAAACCTCAAAATTGTGGGCAATAACTCTTGAAAATGGCCATAAAACATGAATCCTACGAGTTTTTGGTCATGCCTCTCAAACATGTATCGGGTCTTACGGGCCTTGAAAATCGCTCTAGATCCCCAAAACCGTGTGCAATTGCTCATGAAAACCGCCATAAAACGTGAAAACGATGAGTTTTTGTCATGCCTATCAAACATGTATCTGGTCTTACGGGCCTTGAAAATCGCCCCAAAACCCCAAAACCGTGGGCAATTTCTCATGAAAACGGCCATAAAACGTGAAAACAACGAGTTTTTGGTCATGCCTCTCAAACATGTATCGGCCCATACGGGCCATGTAAATCGCGCCAAAATCCCCAAACTTAAGCCAATAGCTAAGGAAAACAACCATAAAACGCGAAACCGACAAGTTTTTGGGCATGCCTCTCAAACATGTATCGGGTCTTACGGGCCTTGAAAATCGCTCTAGATCCCCAAAACCGTGTGCAATTGCTCATGAAAACCGCCATAAAACGTGAAAACGATGAGTTTTTTGTCATGCCTATCAAACATGTATCGGGTCTTACGGGCCTTGAAAATCGCCCCAAAACCCCAAAACCGTGGGCAATTTCTCATGAAAACGGCCAAAAACGTGAAAACAACGAGTTTTTGGTCATGCCTCTCAAACATGTATCGGCCCATACGGGCCATGTAAGTCGCGCCAATATCCCCAAACTTAAGCCAATATCTAAGGAAAACAACCATAAACGCGAAACCGACAAGTTTTTGGGCATGCCTCTCAAACGTGTATCGGTTCTTACGGGACTTGCAAATCGCCCCGAAACCTCAAAATTGTGGGCAATAACTCTTGAAAATGGCCATAAAACATGAATCCTACGAGTTTTTGGTCATGCCTCTCAAACATGTATCGGGTCTTACGGGCCTTGAAAATCGCTCTAGATCCCCAAAACCGTGTGCAATTGCTCATGAAAACCGCCATAAAACGTGAAAACGATGAGTTTTTTGTCATGCCTATCAAACATGTATCGGGTCTTACGGGCCTTGAAAATCGCCCCAAAACCGTGGGCAATTTCTTATGAAAACGGCCATAAAACGTGAAAACAACGAGTTTTTGGTCATGCCTCTCAAACATGTATCGGCCCATACGGGCCATGTAAATCGCGCCAAAATCCCCAAACTTAAGCCAATAGCTAAGGAAAACAACCATAAAACGCGAAACCGACAAGTTTTTGGGCGTGCCTCTCAAACGTGTATCGGTTCTTAAGGGACTTGCAAATCGCCCGAAACCTCAAAATTGTGGGCAATAACTCTTGAAAATGGCCATAAAACATGAATCCTACGAAGTTTTGGTCATGCCTCTCAAACATGTATCGGGTCTTACGGCCTTGAAAATCGCTCTAGATCCCCAAAACCGTGTGCAATTGCTCATGAAAACCGCCATAAAACGTGAAAACGATGAGTTTTTGTCATGCCTATCAAACATTTATCGGGTCTTACGGGCCTTGAAAATCGCCCCAAAACCCCAAAACCGTGGGCAATTTCTCATGAAAACG
This sequence comes from Avena longiglumis, assembly GCA_030063025.1. NCBI lineage: Eukaryota > Viridiplantae > Streptophyta > Magnoliopsida > Poales > Poaceae > Avena > Avena longiglumis. The sequence goes on from CP125975.1 coordinate 4,716,858, forward strand.
CCATAAAAACGTGAAAACAACGAGTTTTGGTCATGCCTCTCAAACATGTATCGGCCCATACGGCCATGTAAATCGCGCCAAAATCCCCAAACTTAAGCCAATAGCTAAGGAAAACAACCATAAAACGCGAAACCGACAAGTTTTTGGGCATGCCTCTCAAACGTATCGGTTCTTACGGACTTGCAAATCGCCCGAAACCTCAAAATTGTGGGCAATAACTCTTGAAAATGGCCATAAAACATGAATCCTACGAGTTTTTGTCATGCCTCTCAAACATGTATCGGGTCTTACGGCCTTGAAAATCGCTCTAGATCCCCAAAACCGTGTGCAATTGCTCATGAAAACCGCCATAAAACGTGAAAACGAGTTTTTGTCATGCCTATCAAACATGTATCGGGTCTTACGGCCTTGAAAATCGCCCCAAAACCCCAAAACCGTGGGCAATTTCTCATGAAAACGCGGCCATAAACGTGAAAACAACGAGTTTTTGGTCATGCCTCTCAAACATGTATCGGCCCATACGGGCCATGTAAATCGCCAAAATCCCCAAACTTAAGCCAATAGCTAAGGAAAACAACCATAAAACGCGAAACCGACAAGTTTTTGGGCATGCCTCTCAAACGTATCGGTTCTTACGGACTTGCAAATCGCCCGAAACCTCAAAATTGTGGGCAATAACTCTTGAAAATGGCCATAAAACATGAATCCTACGAAGTTTTGGTCATGCCTCTCAAACATGTATCGGGTCTTACGGCCTTGAAAATCGCTCTAGATCCCCAAAACCGTGTGCAATTGCTCATGAAAACCGCCATAAAACGTGAAAACGATGAGTTTTTGTCATGCCTATCAAACATGTATCGGGTCTTACGGGCCTTGAAAATCGCCCAAAACCCCAAAACCGTGGGCAATTTCTCATGAAAACGGCCATAAACGTGAAAACAACGAGTTTTTGGTCATGCCTCTCAAACATGTATCGGCCCATACGGGCCATGTAAATCGCGCCAAAATCATCCCCAAACTTAAGCCAATAGCTAAGGAAAACAACCATAAAACGCGAAACCGACAAGTTTTTGGCATGCCTCTCAAACGTATCGGTTCTTACGGGACTTGCAAATCGCCCGAAACCTCAAAATTGTGGGCAATAACTCTTGAAAATGGCCATAAAACATGAATCCTCTGAAGTTTTGGCCATGCCTATGAAACATGTTTTGGTCCTTACGGGCCTTGAAAATCGCTCTAGATCCCCAAAACCATGTGCAATAGCTCATGAAAACGTCCATAAAATGTGAAAACAATGAGTTTTTTGTCATGCCTCTCAAACATGTATCGGGTCTTACGGGCCTTGAAAATCGCCCCAAAACCCCAAAACCGTGGGCAATTTCTCATGAAAACGGCCATAAAACGTGAAAACAACGAGTTTTTGGTCATGCCTCTCAAACATGTATCGGCCCATACGGGCCATGTAAATCGCGCCAAAATCCCCAAACTTAAGCCAATAGCTAAGGAAAACAACCATAAAACGCGAAACCGACAAGTTTTTGGGCATGCCTATCAAACGTGTATCGGTTCTTATGAGACTTGCAAATCGCCCCGAAACCTCAAAATTGTGGGCAATAACTCTTGAAAATGGCCATAAAACATGAATCCTACGAGATTTTGGTCATGCCTCTCAAACATGTATCGGGTCTTACGGGCCTTGAAAATCGCTCTAGATCCCCAAAACCGTGTGCAATTGCTCATGAAAACCGCCATAAAACGTGAAAACGATGAGTTTTTTGTCATGCCTATCAAACATGTATCGGGTCTTACGGGCCTTGAAAATCGCCCTGGGACCCCTAAATTGTGGGCAATTTCTCATGAAAACGGCCATAAAACGTGAAAACAACGAGTTTTTGGTCATGCCTCTCAAACATGTATCGGCCCATACGGGCCATGTAAATCGCGCCAAAATCCCCAAACTTAAGCCAATAGCTAAGGAAAACAACCATAAAACGCGAAACCGACAAGTTTTTGGGCATGCCTCTCAAACGTATATCGGTTCTTACGGGACTTTCAAATCGCCCCGAAACCTCAAAATTGTGGGCAATAACTCTTGAAAATGGCCATAAAACATGAATCCTACGAGTTTTTGGTCATGCCTCTCAAACATGTATCGGGTCTTACGGGCCTTGAAAATCGCTCTAGATCCCCAAAACCGTGTGCAATTGCTCATGAAAACCGCCATAAAACGTGAAAACGATGAGTTTTTTGTCATGCCTATCAAACATGTATCGGGTCTTACGGGCCTTGAAAATCGCCCCAAAACCCCAAAACCGTGGGCAATTTCTTATGAAAACGGCCATAAAACGTGAAAACAACGAGTTTTTGGTCATGCCTCTCAAACATGTATCGGCCCATACGGGCCATGTAAATCGCGCCAAAATCCCCAAACTTAAGCCAATAGCTAAGGAAAACAACCATAAAACGCGAAACCGACAAGTTTTTGGGCATGCCTCTCAAACGTGTATCGGTTCTTACGGGACTTGCAAATCGCCCCGAAACCTCAAAATTGTGGGCAATAACTCTTGAAAATGGCCATAAAACATGAATCCTACGAGTTTTTGGTCATGCCTCTCAAACATGTATCGGGTCTTACGAGCCTTGAAAATCGTTCTAGATCCCCAAAACCGTGTGCAATTGCTCATGAAAACCGCCATAAAACGTGAAAACGATGAGTTTTTTGTCATGCCTATCAAACATGTATCAGGTCTTACGGGCCTTGAAAATCGCCCCAAAACCCCAAAACCGTGGGCAATTTCTCATGAAAACGGCCAAAAAACGTGAAAACAACGAGTTTTTGGTCATGCCTCTCAAACATGTATCGGCCCATACGGGCCATGTAAATCGCGCCAAAATCCCCAAACTTAAGCCAATAGCTAAGGAAAACAACCATAAAACGCGAAACCGACAAGTTTTTGGGCATGCCTCTCAAACGTGTATCGGTTCTTACGGGACTTGCAAATCGCCCCGAAACCTCAAAATTGTGGGCAATAACTCTTGAAAATGGCCATAAAACATGAATCCTACGAGTTTTTGGTCATGCCTCTCAAACATGTATCGGGTCTTACGGGCCTTGAAAATCGCTCTAGATCCCCAAAACCGTGTGCAATTGCTCATGAAAACCGCCATAAAACGTGAAAACGATGAGTTTTTTGTCATGCCTATCAAACATGTATCGGGTCTTACGGGCCTTGAAAATCGCCCCAAAACCCCAAAACCGTGGGCAATTTCTCATGAAAACGGCCAAAAAACGTGAAAACAACGAGTTTTTGGTCATGCCTCTCAAACATGTATCGGCCCATACGGGCCATGTAAATCGCGCCAATATCCCCAAACTTAAGCCAATAGCTAAGGAAAACAACCATAAACACGAAACCGACAAGTTTTTGGGCATGCCTCTCAAACGTGTATCGGTTCTTACGGGACTTGCAAATCGCCCCGAAACCTCAAAATTGTGGGCAATAACTCTTGAAAATGGCCATAAAACATGAATCCTACGAGTTTTTGGTCATGCCTCTCAAACATGTATCGGGTCTTACGGGCCTTGAAAATCGCTCTAGATCCCCAAAACCGTGTGCAATTGCTCATGAAAACCGCCATAAAACATGAAAACGATGAGTTTTTTGTCATGCCTCTCAAACATGTATCGGGTCTTACGGGCCTTGAAAATTGCCCCAAAACCCCAAACCGTGGGCAATTTCTCATGAAAACGGCCAAAAAACGTGAAAACAACGAGTTTTTGGTCATGCCTCTCAAACATGTATCGGCCCATACGGGCCATGTAAATCGTGCCAAAATCCCCAAACTTAAGCCAATAGCTAAGGAAAACAACCATAAAACGCGAACATGACGAGTTTTTGGTCATGCCTCTCAAACGTGTATCGGTTCTTACGGGACTTGCAAATCGCCCCGAAACCTCAAAATTGTGGGCAATAACTCTTGAAAATGGCCATAAAACATGAATCCTACGAGTTTTTGGTCATGCCTCTCAAACATGTATCGGGTCTTACGGGCCTCGAAAATCGCTCTAGATCCCCAAAACCGTGTGCAATTGCTCATGAAAACCGCCATAAAACGTGAAAACGATGAGTTTTTTGTCATGCCTATCAAACATGTATCGGGTCTTACGGGCCTTGAAAATCGCCACAAAACCCCAAAACCGTGGGCAATTTCTCATGAAAACGGCCATAAAACGTGAAAACAACAAGTTTTTGGTCATGCCTCTCAAACATGTATCGGCCCATACGGGCCATGTAAATCGCGCCAAAATCCCCAAACTTAAGCCAATAGCTAAGGAAAACAACCATAAAACGCGAAACCGACAAGTTTTTGGGCATGCCTCTCAAACGTGTATCGGTTCTTACGGGACTTGTAAATCGCCCCGAAAACTCAAAATTGTGGGAAATAACTCTTGAAAATGGCCATAAAACATGAATCCTACGAGTTTTTGGTCATGCCTCTCAAACATGTATCGGGTCTTACGGGCCTTGAAAATCGCTCTAGATCCCCAAAACCGTGTGCAATTGCTCATGAAAACCGCCATAAAACGTGAAAACGATTAATTTTTTTCATGCCTATCAAACATGTATCGGGTCTTACGGGCCTTGAAAATCGCCCCAAAACCCCAAAACCGTGGGCAATTTATTATGAAAACGGCCATAAAACGTGAAAACAACGAGTTTTTGGTCATGCCTCTCAAACATGTATCGGCCCATATGGGCCATGTAAATCGCGCCAAAATCCCCAAACTTAAGCCAATAGCTAAGGAAAACAACCATAAAACGCGAAACCGACAAGTTTTTGGGCATGCCTCTCAAACGTGTATCGGTTCTTACGGGACTTGCAAATCGCCCCGAAACCTCAAAATTGTGGGCAATAACTCTTGAAAATGGCCATAAAACATGAATCCTACGAGTTTTTGGTCATGCCTCTCAAACATGTATCGGGTCTTACGGGCCTTGAAAATCGCTCTAGATCCCCAAAACCGTGTGCAATTGCTCATGAAAACCGCCATAAAACGTGAAACCGACGAGTTTTTGGTCATGCCTATCAAACATGTATCGGGTCTTACGGGCCTTGAAAATCGCCCCAAAACCCCAAAACCGTGGGCAATTTCTCATGAAAACGGCCATAAAACGTGGAAACAACGAGTTTTTGGTCATGCCTCTCAAACATGTATCGGCCCATACGGGCCATGTAAATCGCGCCAAAATCCCCAAACTTAAGCCAATAGCTAAGGAAAACAACCATAAAACGCGAAACCGACAAGTTTTTGGGCATGCCTCTCAAACGTGTATCGGTTCTTACGGGACTTGCAAATCGCCCCGAAACCTCAAAATTGTGGGCAATAACTCTTGAAAATGGCCATAAAACATGAATCCTACGAGTTTTTGGTCATGCCTCTCAAACATGTATCGGGTCTTACGGGCCTTGAAAATCGCTCTAGATCCCCAAAACCGTGTGCAATTGCTCATGAAAATCGCCATAAAACGTGAAAACGATGAGTTTTTTTGTCATGCCTATCAAACATGTATCGGGTCTTACGGGCCTTGAAAATCGCCCCAAAACCCCAAAACCGTGGGCAATTTCTCATGAAAACGGCCATAAAACGTGAAAACAACGAGTTTTTGGTCATGCCTCTCAAACATGTATCGGCCCATACGGGCCATGTAAATCGCGCCAAAATCCCCAAACTTAAGCCAATAGCTAAGGAAAACAACCATAAAACGCGAAACCGACAAGTTTTTGGGCATGCCTCTCAAACGTGTATCGGTTCTTACGGGACTTGCAAATCGCCCCGAAACCTCAAAATTGTGGGCAATAACTCTTGAAAATGGCCATAAAACATGAATCCTACGAGTTTTTGGTCATGTCTCTCAAACATGTATCGGGTCTTAGGGCCTTGAAAATCGCTCTAGATCCCCAAAACCGTGTGCAATTGCTCATGAAAACCGCCATAGAACGTGAAAACGATGAGTTTTTTGTCATGCCTATCAAACATGTATCGGCCCTTACGGGCCTTGAAAATCGCCCCAAAACCCCAAAACCGTGGGCAATTTCTCATGAAAACGGCCAAAAAACGTGAAAACAACGAGTTTTTGGTCATGCCTCTCAAACATGTATCGGCCCATACGGGCCATGTAAATCGCGCCAATATCCCCAAACTTAAGCCAATAGCTAAGGAAAACAACCATAAAACGCGAAACCGACAAGTTTTTGGGCATGCCTCTCAAACGTGTATCGGTTCTTACGGGACTTGCAAATCGCCCCGAAACCTCAAAATTGTGGGCAATAACTCTTGAAAATGGCCATAAAACATGAGTTTTTGGTCATATCTCAAACATGTATCGGGTCTTACGGGCCTTGAAAATCGCTCTAGATCCCCAAAACCGTGTGCAATTGCTCATGAAAACCGCCATAAAACGTGAAAACGATGAGTTTTTTGTCATGCCTATCAAACATGTATCGGGTCTTACGGGCCTTGAAAATCGCCCCAAAACCCCAAAACCGTGGGCAATTTCTCATGAAAACGGCCAAAAACGTGAAAACAACGAGTTTTTGGTCATGCCTCTCAAACATGTATCGGCCCATACGGGCCATGTAAATCGCGCCAATATCCCCAAACTTAAGCCAATAGCTAAGGAAAACAACCATAAAACGCGAAACCGACAAGTTTTTGGGCATGCCTCTCAAACGTGTATCGGTTCTTACGGGACTTGCAAATCGCCCCGAAACCTCAAAATTGTGGGCAATAACTCTTGAAAATGGCCATAAAACATGAATCCTACGAGATTTTGCTCATGCCTCTCAAACATGTATCGGGTCTTACGGGCCTTGAAAATCGCTCTAGATCCCCAAAACCGTGTGCAATTGCTCATGAAAACCGCCATAAAACATGAAAACGATGAGTTTTTTGTCATGCCTATCAAACATGTATCGGGTCTTACGGGCCTTGAAAATCGCCCCAAAACCCCAAAACCGTGGGCAATTTCTCATGAAAACGGCCAAAAAACGTGAAAACAACGAGTTTTTGGTCATGCCTCTCAAACATGTATCGGCCCATACGGGCCATGTAAATCGCGCCAAAATCCCCAAACTTAAGCCAATAGCTAAGGAAAACAACCATAAAACGCGAAACCGACAAGTTTTTGGGCATGCCTCTCAAACGTGTATCGGTTCTTACGGGACTTGCAAATCGCCCCGAAACCTCAAAATTGTGGGCAATAACTCTTGAAAATGGCCATAAAACATGAATCCTACGAGATTTTGCTCATGCCTCTCAAACATGTATCGGGTCTTACGGGCCTTGAAAATCGCTCTAGATCCCCAAAACCGTGTGCAATTGCTCATGAAAACCGCCATAAAACGTGAAAACGATGAGTTTTTTGTCATGCCTATCAAACATGTATCGGGTCTTACGGGCCTTGAAAATCGCCCCAAAACCCCAAAACCGTGGGCAATTTCTCATGAAAACGGCCAAAAAACGTGAAAACAACGAGTTTTTGGTCATGCCTCTCAAGCATGTATCGGCCCATACGGGCCATGTAAATCGCGCCAAAATCCCCAAACTTAAGCCAATAGCTAAGGAAAACAACCATAAAACGCGAAACCGACAAGTTTTTGGGCATGCCTCTCAAACGTGTATCGGTTCTTACGGGACATGCAAATCGCCCCGAAACCTCAAAATTGTGGGCAATAACTCTTGAAAATGGCCATAAAACATGAATCCTACGAGTTTTTGGTCATGCCTCTCAAACATGTATCGGGTCTTACGGGCCTTGAAAATCGCTCTAGATCCCCAAAACCGTGTGCAATTGCTCATGAAAACCGCCATAAAACGTGAAAACGATGAGTTTTTTGTCATGCCTATCAAACATGTATCGGGTCTTACGGGCCTTGAAAATCGCCCCAAAACCGTGGGCAATTTCTCTTGAAAACGGCCATAAAACGTGAAAACAACGAGTTTTTGGTCATGCCTCTCAAACATGTATCGGCCCATACGGGCCATGTAAATCGCGCCAAAATCCCCAAACTTAAGCCAATAGCTAAGGAAAACAACCATAAAACGCGAAACCGACAAGTTTTTGGGCATGCCTCTCAAACGTGTATCGGTTCTTACGGGACTTGCAAATCGCCCCGAAACCTCAAAATTGTGGGCAATAACTCTTGAAAATGGCCATAAAACATGAATCCTACGAGTTTTTGGTCATGCCTCTCAAACATGTATCGGGTCTTACGGGCCTTGAAAATCGCTCTAGATCCCCAAAACCGTGTGCAATTGCTCATGAAAACCGTGTGCAATTGCTCATGAAAACCGCCATAAAACGTGAAAACGATGAGTTTTTTGTCATGCCTATCAAACATGTATCGGGTCTTACGGGCCTTGAAAATCGCCCCAAAACCCCAAAACCGTGGGCAATTTCTCATGAAAACGGCCATAAAACGTGAAAACAACGAGTTTTTGGTCATGCCTCTCAAACATGTATCGGCCCATACGGGCCATGTAAATCGCGCCAAAATCCCCAAACTTAAGCCAATAGCTAAGGAAAACAACCATAAAACACGAAACCGACAAGTTTTTGGGCATGCCTCTCAAACGTGTATCGGTTCTTACGGGACTTGCAAATCGCCCCGAAACCTCAAAATTGTGGGCAATAACTCTTGAAAATGGCCATAAAACATGAATCCTACGAATTTTTGGTCTTGCCTCTCAAACATGTATCGGGTCTTACGGGCCTTGAAAATCGCTCTAGATCCCCAAAACCGTGTGCAATTGCTCATGAAAACCGCCATAAAACGTGAAAACGATGAGTTTTTTGTCATGCCTATCAAACATGTATCGGGTCTTACGGGCCTTGAAAATCGCCCCAAAACCCCAAAACCGTGGGCAATTTCTCATGAAAACGGCCAAAAACGTGAAAACAACGAGTTTTTGGTCATGCCTCTCAAACATGTATCGGCCCATACGGGCCATGTAAATCGCGCCAATATCCCCAAACTTAAGCCAATAGCTAGCTAAGGAAAACAACCATAAAACGCGAAACCGACAAGTTTTTGGGCATGCCTCTCAAACGTGTATCGGTTCTTACGGGACTTGCAAATCGCCCCGAAACCTCAAAATTGTGGGCAATAACTCTTGAAAATGGCCATAAAACATGAATCCTACGAGTTTTTGGCCATGCCTCTCAAACATGTATCGGGTCTTACGGGCCTTGAAAATCGCTCTAGATCCCCAAAACCGTGTGCAATTGCTCATGAAAACCGCCATAAAACGTGAAAACGATGAGTTTTTTGTCATGCCTATCAAACATGTATCGGGTCTTACGGGCCTTGAAAATCGCCCCAAAACCCCAAAACCGTGGGCAATTTCTTATGAAAACGGCCATAAAACGTGAAAACAACGAGTTTTTGGTCATGCCTCTCAAACATGTATCGGCCCATACGGCCATGTAAATCGCGCCAAAATCCCCAAACTTAAGCCAATAGCTAAGGAAAACAACCATAAAATGCGAAACCGACAAGTTTTTGGGCATGCCTCTCAAACGTATCGGTTCTTACGGACTTGCAAATCGCCCCGAAACCTCAAAATTGTGGGCAATAACTCTTGAAAATGGCCATAAAACATGAATCCTACGAGTTTTTGGTCATGCCTCTCAAACATGTATCGGGTCTTAGGGCCTTGAAAATCGCTCTAGATCCCCAAAACCGTGTGCAATTGCTCATGAAAACCGCCATAAAACGTGAAAACGAGTTTTTTTTGTCATGCCTATCAAACATGTATCGGGTCTTACGGGCCTTGAAAATCGCCCCAAAACCCCAAAACCGTGGGCAATTTCTCATGAAAACGGCCAAAAAACGTGAAAACAACGAGTTTTTGGTCATGCCTCTCAAACATGTATCGGCCCATACGGGCATGTAAATCGCGCCAATATCCCCAAACTTAAGCCAATAGCTAAGGAAAACAACCATAAAACGCGAAACCGACAAGTTTTTGGGCATGCCTCTCAAACGTGTATCGGTTCTTACGGGACTTGCAAATCGCCCCGAAACCTCAAAATTGTGGGCAATAACTCTTGAAAATGGCCATAAAACATGAATCCTACGAGTTTTTGGTCATGCCTCTCAAACATGTATCGGGTCTTACGGGCCTTGAAAATCGCTCTAGATCCCCAAAACCGTGTGCAATTGCTCATGAAAACCGCCATAAAACGTGAAAACGATGAGTGTTTGGTCATGCCTCTCAAATATGTATCGGGTCTTACGGGCCTTGAAAATCCCCCAGAACCCCAAAACCGTTGGCAATTGCTAATGTAAACCATCATAAAACATGAAAACGACGAGTTTTTGGTCATGCCTCTCAAACATGCATGTATCGCCCATACGGCCATGTAAATCGCGCCAAAATCCCCAAACTTAAGCCAATAGCTAAGGAAAACAACCATAAAACGCGAAACCGACAAGTTTTTGGGCATGCCTCTCAAACGTATCGGTTCTTACGGACTTGCAAATCGCCTCAAACCTCAAAATTGTGGGCAATAACTCTTGAAAATGGCCATAAAACATGAATCCTACGAAGTTTTGGTCATGCCTCTCAAACATGTATCGGGTCTTACGGGCCTTGAAAATCGCTCTAGATCCCCAAAACCGTGTGCAATTGCTCATGAAAACCGCCATAAAACGTGAAAACGATGAGTTTTTGTCATGCCTATCAAACATGTATCGGGTCTTACACGCCTTGAAAATCGCCCCAAAACCCCAAAACCGTGGGCAATTTCTCATGAAAACGTGAAAACAATGAATTTTTTGGTCATGCCTCTCAAGCATGTATCGGCCCATACGGGCCATGTAAATCGCGCCAAAATCCCCAAACTTAAGCCAATAGCTAAGGAAAACAACCATAAAACGCGAAACCGACAAGTTTTTGGGCATGCCTCTCAAACGTATCGGTTCTTACGGACTTGCAAATCGCCCAAAACCTCAAAATTGTGGGCAATAACTCTTGAAAATGGCCATAAAACATGAATCCTACGAGTTTTTGGTCATGCCTCTCAAACATGTATCGGGTCTTCGGCGAGTCGACAACCGCTCTAGATCCCCAAAACCGTGTGCAATTGCTCATGAAAACCGCCATAAAACGTGAAAACGATTAGTTTTTTGTCATGCCTATCAAACATGTATCGGGTCTTACGGGCCTTGAAAATCGCCCCAAAACCCCAAAACCGTGGGCAATTTCTTATGAAAACGGCCATAAAACGTGAAAACAACGAGTTTTTGGTCATGCCTCTCAAGCATGTATCGGCCCATACGGGCCATGTAAATCGCGCCAAAATCCCCAAACTTAAGCCAATAGCTAAGGAAAACAACCATAAAACGCGAAACCGACAAGTTTTTGGGCATGCCTCTCAAACGTGTATCGGTTCTTACGGGACATGCAAATCACCCCGAAACCTCAAAATTGTGGGCAATAACTCTTGAAAATGGCCATAAAACATGAATCCTACGAGTTTTTGGCCATGCCTCTCAAACATGTATCGGGTCTTACGGGCCTTGAAAATCGCTCTAGATCCCCAAAACCGTGTGCAATTGCTCATGAAAACCGCCATAAAACGTGAAAACGATGAGTTTTTTGTCATGCCTATCAAACATGTATCGGGTCTTACGGGCCTTGAAAATCGCCCCAAAACCCCAAAACCGTGGGCAATTTCTCATGAAAACGGCCAAAAAACGTGAAAACAACGAGTTTTTGGTCATGCCTCTCAAACATGTATCGGCCCATACGGGCCATGTAAATCGCGCCAATATCCCCAAACTTAAGCCAATAGCTAAGGAAAACAACCATAAAACGCGAAACCGACAAGTTTTTGGGCATGCCTCTCAAACGTGTATCGGTTCTTACGGGACTTGCAAATCGCCCCGAAACCTCAAAATTGTGGGCAATAACTCTTGAAAATGGCCATAAAACATGAATCCTACGAGTTTTTGGTCATGCCTCTCAAACATGTATCGGGTCTTACGGGCCTTGAAAATCGCTCTAGATCCCCAAAACCGTGTGCAATTGCTCATGAAAACCGCCATAAAACGTGAAAACGATGAGTTTTTTGTCATGCCTATCAAACATGTATCGGATCTTACGGGCCTTGAAAATCGCCCAAAACCCCAAAACCGTGGGCAATTTCTCATGAAAACGCCAAAAACGTGAAAACAACGAAGTTTTGGTCATGCCTCTCAAACATGTATCGGCCCATACGGGCCATGTAAATCGCGCCAAAATCCCCAAACTTAAGCCAATAGCTAAGGAAAACAACCATAAAACGCGAAACCGACAAGTTTTTGGGCATGCCTCTCAAACGTGTATCGGTTCTTACGGGACTTGCAAATCGCCCCGAAACCTCAAAATTGTGGGCAATAACTCTTGAAAATGGCCATAAAACATGAATCCTACGAGATTTGGCCATGCGTCTCAAACATGCATCGGGTCTTACGGGCCTTGAAAATCGCTCTAGATCCCCAAAACCGTGTGCAATTGCTCATGAAAACCGCCATAAAACGTGAAAACGATGAGTTTTTTGTCATGCCTATCAAACATGTATCGGGCCTTGAAAATCGCCCCAAAACCCCAAAACCGTGGGCAATTTCTCATGAAAACGGCCAAAAACGTGAAAACAACGAGTTTTTGGTCATGCCTCTCAAACATGTATCGGCCCATACGGGCCATGTAAATCGCGCCAAAATCCCCAAACTTAAGCCAATAGCTAAGGAAAACAACCATAAAACGCGAAACCGACAAGTTTTTGGGCATGCCTCTCAAACGTGTATCGGTTCTTACGGGACTTGCAAATCGCCCCGAAACCTCAAAATTGTGGGCAATAACTCTTGAAAATGGCCATAAAACATGAATCCTACGAGTTTTTGGTCATGCCTCTCAAACATGTATCGGGTCTTACGGGCCTTGAAAATCGCTCTAGATCCCCAAAACCGTGTGCAATTGCTCATGAAAACCGCCATAAAACGTGAAAACGATGAGTTTTTTGTCATGCCTATCAAACATGTATCGGGTCTTACGGGCCTTGAAAATCGCCCCAAAACCCCAAAACCGTGGGCAATTTCTTATGAAAACGGCCATAAAACGTGAAAACAACGAGTTTTTGGTCATGCCTCTCAAGCATGTATCGGCCCATACGGGCCATGTAAATCGCGCCAATATCCCCAAACTTAAGCCAATAGCTAAGGAAAACAACCATAAAACGCGAAACCGACAAGTTTTTGGGCATGCCTCTCAAACGTGTATCGGTTCTTACGGGACTTGCAAATCGCCCCGAAACCTCAAAATTGTGGGCAATAACTCTTGAAAATGGCCATAAAACATGAATCCTACGAGTTTTTGGTCATGCCTCTCAAACATGTATCGGGTCTTACGGGCCTTGAAAATCGCTCTAGATCCCCAAAACCGTGTGCAATTGCTCATGAAAACCGCCATAAAACGTGAAAACAATGAGTTTTTGTCATGCCTAACAAACATGTATCTGGTCTTACGGCCTTGAAAATCGCCCCAAAACCCCAAAACCGTGGGCAATTTCTTATGAAAACGGCCATAAAACGTGAAAACAACGAGTTTTTGGTCCTGCCTCTCAAACATGTATCGGCCCATACGGGCCATGTAAATCGCGCCAAATCCCCAAACTTAAGCCAATAGCTAAGGAAAACAACCATAAAACGCGAAACCGACAAGTTTTTGGGCATGCCTCTCAAACGTGTATCGGTTCTTACGGGACTTGCAAATCGCCCCGAAACCTCAAAATTGTGGGCAATAACTCTTGAAAATGGCCATAAAACATGAATCCTACGAGATTTTGGTCATGCCTCTCAAACATGTATCGGGTCTTACGGGCCTTGAAAATCGCCCCAAAACCCCAAAACCGTGGGCAATTTCTCATGAAAACGGCCATAAAACGTGAAAACGATGAGTTTTTTGTCATGCCTATCAAACATGTATCGGGTCTTACGGGCCTTGAAAATCGCCCCAAAACCCCAAAACCGTGGGCAATTTCTTATGAAAACGGCCATAAAACGTGAAAACAACGAGTTTTTGGTCATGCCTCTCAAACATGTATCGGCCCATACGGGCCATGTAAATCGCGCCAAAATCCCCAAACTTAAGCCAATAGCTAAGGAAAACAACCATAAAACGCGAAACCGACAAGTTTTTGGGCATGCCTCTCAAACGTGTATCGGTTCTTACGGGACTTGCAAATCGCCCCGAAACCTCAAAATTGTGGGCAATAACTCTTGAAAATGGCCATAAAACATGAATCCTACGAGTTTTTGGTCATGCCTCTCAAACATGTATCGGGTCTTACGGGCCTTGAAAATCGCTCTAGATCCCCAAAACCGTGTGCAATTGCTCATGAAAACCGCCATAAAACGTGAAAACGATGAGTTTTTTGTCATGCCTATCAAACATGTATCGGGTCTTACGGGCCTTGAAAATCGCCCCAAAACCCCAAAACCGTGGGCAATTTCTCATGAAAACGGCCAAAAAACGTGAAAACAACGAGTTTTTGGTCATGCCTCTCAAGCATGTATCGGCCCATACGGGCCATGTAAATCGCGCCAAAATCCCCAAACTTAAGCCAATAGCTAAGGAAAACAACCATAAAACGCGAAACCGACAAGTTTTTGGGCATGCCTCTCAAACGTGTATCGGTTCTTACGGGACATGCAAATCGCCCCGAAACCTCAAAATTGTGGGCAATAACTCTTGAAAATGGCCATAAAACATGAATCCTACGAGTTTTTGGCCATGCCTCTCAAACATGTATCGGGTCTTACGGGCCTTGAAAATCGCTCTAGATCCCCAAAACCGTGTGCAATTGCTCATGAAAACCGCCATAAAACGTGAAAATGATGAGTTTTTTGTCATGCCTATCAAACATGTATCGGGTCTTACGGGCCTTGAAAATCGCCCCAAAACCCCAAAACCGTGGGCAATTTCTCATGAAAACGGCCAAAAAACGTGAAAACAACGAGTTTTTGGTCATGCCTCTCAAACATGTATCGGCCCATACGGGCCATGTAAATCGCGCCAATATCCCCAAACTTAAGCCAATAGCTAAGGAAAACAACCATAAAACGCGAAACCGACAAGTTTTTGGGCATGCCTCTCAAACGTGTATCGGTTCTTACGGGACATGCAAATCACCCCGAAACCTCAAAATTGTGGGCAATAACTCTTGAAAATGGCCATAAAACATGAATCCTACGAGATTTTGCTCATGCCTCTCAAACATGTATCGGGTCTTAGGGGCCTTGAAAATCGCTCTAGATCCCCAAAACCGTGTGCAATTGCTCATGAAAACCGCCATAAAACGTGAAAACGATGAGTTTTTTGTCATGCCTATCAAACATGTATCGGGTCTTACGGGCCTTGAAAATCGCCCCAAAACCCCAAAACCGTGTGCAATTGCTCATGAAAACCGCCATAAAACGTGAAAACGATGAGTTTTTTGTCATGCCTATCAAACATGTATCGGCCCATACGGGCCATGTAAATCGCGCCAATATCCCCAAACTTAAGCCAATAGCTAAGGAAAACAACCATAAAACGCGAAACCGACAAGTTTTTGGGCATGCCTCTCAAACGTGTATCGGTTCTTACGGGACATGCAAATCACCCCGAAACCTCAAAATTGTGGGCAATAACTCTTGAAAATGGCCATAAAACATGAATCCTACGAGTTTTTGGTCATGCCTCTCAAACATGTATCGGGTCTTACGGGCCTTGAAAATCGCTCTAGATCCCCAAAACCGTGTGCAATTGCTCATGAAAACCGCCATAAAACGTGAAAACGATGAGTTTTTTGTCATGCCTATCAAACATGTATCGGGTCTTACGGGCCTTGAAAATCGCCCCAAAACCCCAAAACCGTGGGCAATTTCTCATGAAAACGGCCAAAAAACGTGAAAACAACGAGTTTTTGGTCATGCCTCTCAAGCATGTATCGGCCCATACGAGCCATGTAAATTGCGCCAAAATCCCCAAACTTAAGCCAATAGCTAAGGAAAACAACCATAAAACGCGAAACCGACAAGTTTTTGGGCATGCCTCTCAAACGTGTATCGGTTCTTACGGGACTTGCAAATCACCCCGAAACCTCAAAATTGTGGGCAATAACTCTTGAAAATGGCCATAAAACATGAATCCTACGAGTTTTTGGCCATGCCTCTCAAACATGTATCGGGTCTTACGGGCCTTGAAAATCGCTCTAGATCCCCAAAACCGTGTGCAATTGCTCATGAAAACCGCCATAAAACGTGAAAACGATGAGTTTTTTGTCATGCCTATCAAACATGTATCGGGTCTTACGGGCCTTGAAAATCGCCACAAAACCGTGGGCAATTTCTCATGAAAACGGCCAAAAAACGTGAAAACAACGAGTTTTTGGTCATGCCTCTCAAACATGTATCGGCCCATACGGGCCATGTAAATCGCGCCAAAATCCCCAAACTTAAGCCAATAGCTAAGGAAAACAACCATAAAACGCGAAACCGACAAGTTTTTGGGCATGCCTCTCAAACGTGTATCGGTTCTTACGGGACTTGCAAATCACCCCGAAACCTCAAAATTGTGGGCAATAACTCTTGAAAATGGCCATAAAACATGAATCCTACGAGTTTTTGGTCATGCCTCTCAAACATGTATCGGGTCTTACGGGCCTTGAAAATCGCTCTAGATCCCCAAAACCGTGTGCAATTGCTCATGAAAACCGCCATAAAACGTGAAAACGATGAGTTTTTTGTCATGCCTATCAAACATGTATCGGGTCTTACGGGCCTTGAAAATCGCCACAAAACCCCAAAACCGTGGGCAATTTCTCATGAAAACGGCCAAAAAACGTGAAAACAACGAGTTTTTGGTCATGCCTCTCAAGCATGTATCGGCCCATACGGGCCATGTAAATCGCGCCAAAATCCCCAAACTTAAGCCAATAGCTAAGGAAAACAACCATAAAACGCGAAACCGACAAGTTTTTGGGCATGCCTCTCAAACGTGTATCGGTTCTTACGGGACTTGCAAATCACCCCGAAACCTCAAAATTGTGGGCAATAACTCTTGAAAATGGCCATAAAACATGAATCCTACGAGTTTTTGGCCATGCCTCTCAAACATGTATCGGGTCTTACGGGCCTTGAAAATCGCTCTAGATCCCCAAAACCGTGTGCAATTGCTCATGAAAACCGCCATAAAACGTGAAAACGATGAGTTTTTTGTCATGCCTATCAAACATGTATCGGGTCTTACGGGCCTTGAAAATCGCCACAAAACCCCAAAACCGTGGGCAATTTCTCATGAAAACGGCCATAAAACGTGAAAACAACGAGTTTTTGGTGCTGCCTCTCAAACATGTATCGCCACATACGGGCCATGTAAATCGCGCCAAAATCCCCAACCTTAAGCCAATAGCTAAGGAAAACAACCATAAACGCGAAACCGACAAGTTTTTGGGCATGCCTCTCAAACGTATCGGTTCTTACGGACTTGCAAATCGCCAAAACCTCAAAATTGTGGGCAATAACTCTTGAAAATGGCCATAAAACATGAATCCTACGAGTTTTGGTCATGCCTCTCAAACATGTATCGGGTCTTACGGCCTTGAAAATCGCTCTAGATCCCCAAAACCGTGTGCAATTGCTCATGAAAACCGCCATAAAACGTGAAAACGATGAGTTTTTGTCATGCCTATCAAACATGTATCGGGTCTTACGGGCCTTGAAAATCGCCCAAAACCCCAAAACCGTGGGCAATTTCTCATGAAAACGGCCAAAAACGTGAAAACAACGAGTTTTTGGTCATGCCTCTCAAACATGTATCGGCCCATACGGGCCATGTAAATCGCGCCAATATCCCCAAACTTAAGCCAATAGCTAAGGAAAAAAACCATAAAACGCGAAACCGACAAGTTTTTGGGCATGCCTCTCAAACGTGTATCGGTTCTTACGGGACTTGCAAATCGCCCCGAAACCTCAAAATTGTGGGCAATAACTCTTGAAAATGGCCATAAAACATGAATCCTACGAGTTTTTGGTCATGCCTCTCAAACATGTATCGGGTCTTACGGGCCTTGAAAATCGCTCTAGATCCCCAAAACCGTGTGCAATTGCTCATGAAAACCGCCATAAAACGTGAAAACGATGAGTTTTTGTCATGCCTATCAAACATGTATCTGGTCTTACGGGCCTTGAAAATCGCCCCAAAACCCCAAAACCGTGGGCAATTTCTTATGAAAACGGCCATAAAACGTGAAAACAACGAGTTTTTGGTCATGCCTCTCAAACATGTATCGGCCCATACGGGCCATGTAAATCGCGCCAAAATCCCCAAACTTAAGCCAATAGCTAAGGAAAACAACCATAAAACGCGAAACCGACAAGTTTTTGGGCATGCCTCTCAAACGTGTATCGGTTCTTACGGGACTTGCAAATCGCCCCGAAACCTCAAAATTGTGGGCAATAACTCTTGAAAATGGCCATAAAACATGAATCCTACGAGATTTTGGTCATGCCTCTCAAACATGTATCGGGTCTTACGGGCCTTGAAAATCGCTCTAGATCCCCAAAACCGTGTGCAATTGCTCATGAAAACCGCCATAAAACATGAAAACTATGAGTTTTTTGTCATGCCTATCAAACATGTATCGGGTCTTACGGGCCTTGAAAATCGCCCCAAAACCCCCAAAACCGTGGGCAATTTCTCATGAAAACGGCCAAAAAACGTGAAAACAACGAGTTTTTGGTCATGCCTCTCAAACATGTATCGGCCCATACGGGCCATGTAAATCGCGCCAATATCCCCAAACTTAAGCCAATAGCTAAGGAAAACAACCATAAAACGCGAAACCGACAAGTTTTTGGGCATGCCTCTCAAACGTGTATCGGTTCTTACGGGACTTGCAAATCGCCCCGAAACCTCAAAATTGTGGGCAATAACTCTTGAAAATGGCCATAAAACATGAATCCTACGAGTTTTTGGTCATGCCTCTCAAACATGTATCGGGTCTTACGGGCCTTGAAAATCGCTCTAGATCCCCAAAACCGTGTGCAATTGCTCATGAAAACCGCCATAAAACGTGAAAACGATGAGTTTTTTGTCATGCCTATCAAACATGTATCGGGTCTTACGGGCCTTGAAAATCGCCCCAAAACCCCAAAACCGTGGGCAATTTCTTATGAAAACGGCCATAAAACGTGAAAACAACGAGTTTTTGGTCATGCCTCTCAAACATGTATCGGCCCATACGGGCCATGTAAATCGCGCTCAATTCACAAAATTTAAGCCAATAGCTAAGGAAAACAACCATAAAACGCGAAACCGACAAGTTTTTGGGCATGCCTCTCAAACGTGTATCGGTTCTTACGGGACTTGCAAATCGCCCCGAAACCTCAAAATTGTGGGCAATAACTCTTGAAAATGGCCATAAAACATGAATCCTACGAGTTTTTGGTCATGCCTCTCAAACATGTATCGGGTCTTACGGGCCTTGAAAATCGCTCTAGATCCCCAAAACCGTGTGCAATTGCTCATGAAAACCGCCATAAAACGTGAAAACGATGAGTTTTTTGTCATGCCTATCAAACATGTATCGGGTCTTACGGGCCTTGAAAATCGCCCCAAACCCCCAAAACCGTGGGCAATTTCTCATGAAAACGGCCATAAAACGTGAAAACAACGAGTTTTTGGTCATGCCTCTCAAACATGTATCGGCCCATACGGGCCATGTAAATCGCGCCAAAAATCCCCAAACTTAAGCCAATAGCTAAGGAAAACAACCATAAAACGCGAAACCGACAAGTTTTTGGGCATGCCTCTCAAACGTGTATCGGTTCTTACGGGACATGCAAATCGCCCCGAAACCTCAAAATTGTGGGCAATAACTCTTGAAAATGGCCATAAAACATGAATCCTACGAGTTTTTGTTCATGCCTCTCAAACATGTATCGGGTCTTACGGGCCTTGAAAATCGCTCTAGATCCCCAAAACCGTGTGCAATTGCTCATGAAAACCGCCATAAAACGTGAAAACGATGAGTTTTTTGTCATGCCTATCAAACATTTATCGGGTCTTACGGGCCTTGAAAATCGCCCCAAAACCCCAAAACCGTGGGCAATTTCTTATGAAAACGGCCATAAAACGTGAAAACAACGAGTTTTTGGTCATGCCTCTCAAACATGTATCGGCCCATACGGGCCATGTAAATCGCGCCAAAATCCGCAAACTTAAGCCAATAGCTAAGGAAAACAACCATAAAACGCGAAACCGACAAGTTTTTGGGCATGCCTCTCAAACGTTTATCGGTTCTTACGGGACATGCAAATCGCCCCGAAACCTCAAAATTGTGGGCAATAACTCTTGAAAATGGCCATAAAACATGAATCCTACGAGATTTTGGTCATGCCTCTCAAACATGTATCGGGTCTTACGGGCCTTGAAAATCGCTCTAGATCCCCAAAACCGTGTGCAATTGCTCATGAAAACCGCCATAAAACGTGAAAACGATGAGTTTTTTGTCATGCCTATCAAACATGTATCGGGTCTTACGGGCCTTGAAAATCGCCCCAAAACCCCAAAACCGTGGGCAATTTCTTATGAAAACGGCCTTAAAACGTGAAAACAATGTGGTTTTGGTCATGCCTCTCAAACATGTATCGGCCCATACGGGCCATGTAAATCGCGCCAAAATCCCCAAACTTAAGCCAATAGCTAAGGAAAACAACCATAAAACGCGAAACCGACAAGTTTTTGGGCATGCCTCTCAAACGTGTATCGGTTCTTACGGGACTTGCAAATCGCCCCGAAACCTCAAAATTGTGGGCAATAACTCTTGAAAATGGCCATAAAACATGAATCCTACGAGTTTTTGGTCATGCCTCTCAAACATGTATCGGGTCTTACGGGCCTTGAAAATCGCTCTAGATCCCCAAAACCGTGTGCAATTGCTCATGAAAACCGCCATAAAACGTGAAAACGATGAGTTTTTTGTCATGCCTATCAAACATGTATCGGCCCTTACGGGCCATGTAAATCGCCCCAAAACCCCAAAACCGTGGGCAATTTCTTATGAAAACGGCCATAAAACGTGAAAACAACGAGTTTTTGGTCATGCCTCTCAAACATGTATCGGCCCATACGGGCCATGTAAATCGCGCCAAAATCCCCAAACTTAAGCCAATAGCTAAGGAAAACAACCATAAACGCGAAACCGACAAGTTTTTGGGCATGCCTCTCAAACGTGTATCGGTTCTTACGGACTTGCAAATCGCCTCAAACCTCAAAATTGTGGGAAATAACTCTTTAAAATGGCCATAAAACATGAATCCTACGAGTTTTTGGTCATGCCTCTCAAACATGTATCGGGTCTTACGGGCCTTGAAAATCGCTCTAGATCCCCAAAACCGTGTGCAATTGCTCATGAAAACCGCCATAAAACGTGAAAACGATGAGTTTTTGTCATGCCTATCAAACATTTATCGGGTCTTACGGGCCTTGAAAATCGCCCCAAAACCCCAAAACCGTGGGCAATTTCTCATGAAAACGGCCATAAAACGTGAAAACAACGAGTTTTTGGTCATGCCTCTCAAACATGTATCGGCCCATACGGGCCATGTAAATCGCGCCAAAATCCCCAAACTTAAGCCAATAGCTAAGGAAAACAACCATAAAACGCGAAACCGACAAGTTTTTGGGCATGCCTCTCAAACGTGTATCGGTTCTTACGGGACTTGCAAATCACCTCCAAACCTCAAAATTGTGGGCAATAACTCTTGAAAATGGCCATAAAACATGAATCCTACGAGTTTTTGGTCATGCCTCTCAAACATGTATCGGGTATTACGGGCCTTGAAAATCGCTCTAGATCCCCAAAACCGTGTGCAATTGCTCATGAAAACCGCCATAAAACGTGAAAACGATGAGTTTTTTGTCATGCCTAACAAACATGTATCTGGTCTTACGGCCTTGAAAATCGCCCCAAAACCCCAAAACCGTGGGCAATTTCTCATGAAAACGCCAAAACGTGAAAACAACGAGTTTTGGTCATGCCTCTCAAACATGTATCGCCCATACGGGCCATGTAAATCGCGCCAAATCCCCAAACTTAAGCCAATAGCTAAGGAAAACAACCATAAAACGCGAAACCGACCAGTTTTTGGGCATGACTCTCAAAGGTGTCTCGGCCACTACACGACTTGCAAAACGCCCCAAAACCTCAAAAATGTGGGCAATAACTCGTCAAAATGGCCATAAAACATGAATCCTACGAGTTTTGGTCATGCCTCTCAAACATGTATCGGGTCTTGCCTTGAAAATCGCTCTAGATCCCCAAAACCGTGTGCAATTGCTCATGAAAACGCCCATAAAACATGAAAACGATGAGTTTTTGTCATGCCTATCAAACATGTATCGGGTCTTACGGGCCTTGAAAATCGCCCCAAAACCCCAAAACCGTGGGCAATTTCTCATGAAAACGCCATAAAACGTGAAAACAACGAGTTTTTGGTCATGCCTCTCAAACATGTATCGGCCCATACGGGCCATGTAAATCGCGCCAAAATCCCCAAACTTAAGCCAATAGCTAAGGAAAACAACCATAAAACGCGAAACCGACAAGTTTTTGGGCATGCCTCTCAAAAGTGTATCGGTTCTTACGGGACTTGCAAATCGCCCCGAAACCTCAAAATTGTGGGCAATAACTCTTGAAAATGGCCATAAAACATGAATCCTACGAGTTTTTGGTCATGCCTCTCAAACATGTGTCGGGTCTTACGGGCCTTGAAAATCGCTCTAGGTCCCCAAAACCGTGTGCAATTGCTCATGAAAACCGCGATAAAACGTGAAAATGATGAGTTTTTTGTCATGCCTATCAAACATGTATCAGGTCTTACGGCCCTTGAAAATCGCCCCAAAACCCCAAAACCGTGGGCAATTTCTCATGAAAACAGCCAAAAAACGTGAAAACAACGAGTTTTTGGTCATGCCTCTCAAACATGTATCGGCCCATACGGGCCATGTAAGTCGCGCCAATATCCCCAAACTTAAGCCAATATCTAAGGAAAACAACCATAAACGCGAAACCGACAAGTTTTTGGGCATGCCTCTCAAACGTGTATCGGTTCTTACGGGACATGCAAATCACCCCGAAACCTCAAAATTGTGGGCAATAACTCTTGAAAATGGCCATAAAACATGAATCCTACGAGTTTTTGGCCATGCCTCTCAAACATGTATCGGGTCTTACGGGCCTTGAAAATCACTCTAGATCCCCAAAACCGTGTGCAATTGCTCATGAAAACCGCCATAAAACGTGAAAACGATGAGTTTTTTGTCATGCCTATCAAACATGTATCGGGTCTTACGGGCCTTGAAAATCGCCCCAAAACCCCAAAACCGTGGGCAATTTCTCATGAAAACGGCCAAAAACGTGAAAACAACGAGTTTTTGGTCATGCCTGTCAAACATGTATCGGCCCATACGGGCCATGTAAATCGCGCCAATATCCCCAAACTTAAGCCAATAGCTAAGGAAAACAACCATAAAACGCGAAACCGACAAGTTTTTGGGCATGCCTCTCAAACGTTTATCGGTTCTTACGGGACTTGCAAATCGCCCCGAAACCTCAAAATTGTGGCCAATAACTCTTGAAAATGGCCATAAAACATGAATCCTACGAGTTTTTGGTCATGCCTCTCAAACATGTATCGGGTCTTACGGGCCTTGAAAATCGCTCTAGATCCCCAAAACCGTGTGCAATTGCTCATGAAAACCGCCATAAAACATGAAAACGATGAGTTTTTTGTCATGCCTATCAAACATGTATCGGGTCTTACGGGCCTTGAAAATCGCCCCAAAACCCCAAAACCGTGTGCAATTTCTCATGAAAACGGCCGAAAAACGTGAAAACAACGAGTTTTTGGTCATGCCTCTCAAACATGTATCGGCCCATACGGGCCATGTAAATCGCGCCAAAATCCCCAAACTTAAGCCAATAGCTAAGGAAAACAACCATAAAACGCGAAACCGACAAGTTTTTGGGCATGCCTCTCAAACGTGTATCGGTTCTTACGGGACTTGCAAATCGCCCCGAAACCTCAAAATTGTGGGCAATAACTCTTGAAAATGGCCATAAAACATGAATCCTACGAGTTTTTGGTCATGCCTCTAAAACATGAATCCTACGAGTTTTCGCTCTAGATCCCCAAAACCGTGTGCAATTGCTCATGAAAACCGCCATAAAACGTGAAAACGATGAGTTTTTTGTCATGCCTATCAAACATGTATCGGGTCTTACGGGCCTTGAAAATCGCCCCAAAACCCCAAAACCGTGGGCAATTTCTTATGAAAACGGCCAAAAAACGTGAAAACAACGAGTTTTTGGTCATGCCTCTCAAACATGTATCGGCCCATACGGGCCATGTAAGTCGCGCCAATATCCCCAAACTTAAGCCAATAGCTAAGGAAAACAACCATAAACACGAAACCGACAAGTTTTTGGGCATGCCTCTCAAACGTGTATCGGTTCTTACGGGACTTGCAAATCGCCCCGAAACCTCAAAATTGTGGGCAATAACTCTTGAAAATGGCCATAAAACATGAATCCTACGAGTTTTTGGTCATGCCTCTCAAACATGTATCGGGTCTTACGGGCCTTGAAAATCGCTCTAGATCCCCAAAACCGTGTGCAATTGCTCATGAAAACCGCCATAAAACGTGAAAACGATGATTTTTTGTCATGCCTATCAAACATGTATCGGGTCTTACGGGCCTTGAAAATCGCCCCAAAACCCCAAAACCGTGGGCAATTTCTCATGAAAACGGCCAAAAAACGTGAAAACAACGAGTTTTTGGTCATGCCTCTCAAACATGTATCGGCCCATACGGGCCATGTAAATCGCGCCAATATCCCCAAACTTAAGCCAATAGCTAAGGAAAACAACCATAAAACGCGAAACCGACAAGTTTTTGGGCATGCCTCTCAAACGTGTATCGGTTCTTACGGGACTTGCAAATCGCCCCGAAACCTCAAAATTGTGGGCAATAACTCTTGAAAATGGCCATAAAACATGAATCCAACGAGTTTTTGGTCATGCCTCTCAAACATGTATCGGGTCTTACGGGCCTTGAAAATCGCTCTAGATCCCCAAAACCGTGTGCAATTGCTCATGAAAACCGCCATAAAACGTGAAAACGATGAGTTTTTTGTCATGCCTATCAAACATGTATCGGGTCTTACGGGCCTTGAAAATCGCCCCAAAACCCCAAAACCGTGGGCAATTTCTCATGAAAACAGCCATAAAACGTGAAAACAACGAGTTTTTGGTCATGCCTCTCAAACATGTATCGGCCCATACGGGCCATGTAAATTGTGCCAAAATCCCCAAACTTAAGCCAATAGCTAAGGAAAACAACCATAAAACGCGAAACCGACAAGTTTTTGGGCATGCCTCAAACGTGTATCGGTTCTTACGGACTTGCAAATCGCCCGAAACCTCAAAATTGTGGGCAATAACTCTTGAAAATGGCCATAAAACATGAATCCTACGAGTTTTTGGTCATGCCTCTCAAACATGTATAGGGTCTTACGGCCTTGAAAATCGCTCTAGATCCCCAAAACCGTGTGCAATTGCTCATGAAAACCGCCATAAAACGTGAAAACGATGAGTTTTTGTCATGCCTATCAAACATGTATCGGGTCTTACAGCCTTGAAAATCGCCCCAAAACCCCAAAACCGTGGGCAATTTCTCATGAAAACGACCATAAAACGTGAAAACAACAATTTTTTGGTCATGCCTCTCAAACATGTATCGGCCATACGGGCCATGTAAATCGCGCAAAAATCCCCAAACTTAAGCCAATTGCTAAGGAAAACAACCATAAAACGCGAAACCGACAAGTTTTTGGGCATGCCTCTCAAACGTGTATTGGTTCTTACGGGACTTGCAAATCGCCCCGAAACCTCAAAATTGTGGGCAATAACTCTTGAAAATGGCCGTAAAACATGAATCCTACGAGTTTTTGGTCATGCCTCTCAAACATGTATCGGGTCTTACGGGCCTTGAAAATCGCTCTAGATCCCCAAAACCGTGTGAAATTGCTCATGAAAACCGCCATAAAACGTGAAAACGATGAGTTTTTTGCCATGCCTATCAAACATGTATCGGCCCTTACGGCCTTGAAAATCGCCCCAAAACCCCAAAACCGTGGCAATTTCTCATGAAAACGGCCATAAACGTGAAAACAACGAGTTTTGGTCATGCCTCTCAACACATGTATCGGCCATACGGCCATGTAAATCGCGCCAAAATCCCCAAACTTAAGCCAATAGCTAAGGAAAACAACCATAAAACGCGAACCGACAAGTTTTTGGGCATGCCTCTCAAACGTGTATCGGTTCTTACGGACTTGCAAATCGCCCGAAACCTCAAAATTGTGGGCAATAACTCTTGAAAATGGCCATAAAACATGAATCCTACGATCATGCCTCAAACATGTATCGGGTCTTACGGCCTTGAAAATCGCTGAAGATCCCCAAAACCGTGTGCAATTGCTCATGAAAACCGCCATAAAACGTGAAAACGATGAGTTTTTTTGTCATGCCTATCAAACATGTATCGGGTCTTACGGGCCTTGAAAATCGCCCCAAAACCCCAAAACCGTGGCAATTTCTCATGAAAATGGTCATAAAACGTGAAAACGATGAGTTTTTTTGTCATGCCTATCAAACATGTATCGGCCCTTACGGGCCATGTAAATCGCACCAAAATCCCCAAACTCAAGCCAATATCTCATGAAAACAGCCATAAAACGAGAAACCGACAAGTTTTTGGGCGTGCCTCTCAAACGTGTATCGGTTCTTACCGGACTTGCAAATCACCCCGAAACCTCAAAATTGTGGGCAATAACTCTTGAAAATGGCCATAAAACATGAATCCTACGAGTTTTTGGTCATGCCTCTCAAACATGTATCGGGTCTTATGGGCCTTGAAAATCGCCCCAAAACCCCAAAACCGTGGTCAATTTCTCATGAAAACGGCCATAAAACGTGAAAACGATGAGTTTTTGTCATGCCTATCAAACATGTATCGGGTCTTACGGCCTTGAAAATCGCCCCAAAACCCCAAAAACTGGGCAATTTCTCATGAAAACGCCATAAACGTGAAAACAACGAGTTTTTGGTCATGCCTCTCAAACATGTATCGGCCCATACGGGCCATGTAAATCGCGCCAAAATCCCCAAACTTAAGCCAATAGCTAAGGAAAACAACCATAAAACGCGAAACCGACAAGTTTTGGGCATGCCTCTCAAACGTGTATCGGTTCTTACGGGACTTGCAAATCGCCCCGAAACCTCAAAATTGTGGGCAATAACTCTTGAAAATGGCCATAAAACATGAATCCTTAATTTTTGGCCATGCCTCTCAAACATGTATCGGGTCTTACGGGCCTTGAAAATCGCTCTAGATCCCCAAAACCGTGTGCAATTGCTCATGAAAACCGCCATAAAACGTGAAAACGATGAGTTTTTGTCATGCCTATCAAACATGTATCGGGTCTTACGGGCCTTGAAAATCGCCCCAAAACCCCAAAACCGTGGGCAATTTCTCATGAAAACGGCCAAAAAACGTGAAAACAAAGAGTTTTTGGTCATGCCTCTCAAACATGTATCGGCCCATACGGGCCATGTAAATCGCGCCAAAATCCCCAAACTTAAGCCACCAGCTAACGAAAACAACCATAAAACCCGAAACCGACAAGTTTTTGGGCATGCCTCTCCAACGTGTATCGGTTCTTACGGGACTTGCAAATCGCCCCTAAACCTCAAAATTGTGGGCAATAACTCTTGAAAATGGCCATAAAACATGAATCCTACGAGTTTTTGGTCATGTCTCTCAAACATGTATCGGGTCTTAGGGCCTTGAAAATCGCTCTAGATCCCCAAAACCGTGTGCAATTGCTCATGAAAACCGCCATAAAACGTGAAAACGATGAGTTTTTTTGTTATGCCTATCAAACATGTATCGGCCCTTACGGGCCATGTAAATCGCACCAAAATCCCCAAAACCGTGGGCAATTTCTCATGAAAACGCCATAAAACGTGAAAACAACGAGTTTTTGGTCATGCCTCTCAAACATGTATCGCCCATACGGGCCATGTAAATCGCGCCAAAATCCCCAAACTTAAGCCAATAGCTAAGGAAAACAACCATAAAACGCGAAACCGACAAGTTTTGGGCATGCCTCTCAAACGTATCGGTTCTTACGGACTTGCAAATCGCCCGAAACCTCAAAATTGTGGGCAATAACTCTTGAAAATGGCCATAAAACATGAATCCTACGAAGTTTTGGTCATGCCTCTCAAACATGTATCGGGTCTTACGGCCTTGAAAATCGCTCTAGATCCCCAAAACCGTGTGCAATTGCTCATGAAAACCGCCATAAAACGTGAAAACGATGAGTTTTTGTCATGCCTATCAAACATGTATCGGGTCTTACGGGCCTTGAAAATCGCCCCAAAACCCCAAACTCAAGCCAATTTCTCATGAAAACGGCCATAAACGAGAAACCGACAAGTTTTTGGGAATTGGTCTCAAACGTGTATCGGCTCTTACGGGACTTGCAATTTTCCCTAAAACCTGAAAACTGTGGCCAATAGCTCTTGAAAATGCCCATAAAACGTGAATCCAACGAGTTTTTGGTCATGCCTCTCAAACATGTATAGGGTCTTACGGGCCTTGAAAATCGCCCCAGAACTCCAAAACTATGGGCGATTACTCATGAAAATGGCCATAAAGGTGAAAACGACGAGTTTTTATTCATGCCTCTAAAAATGAAACGGCCTTTAGGGCCATGTAAACCACACCAAAATACGAAAACTATGGACAATAGCTTATGAAAACGACCATAAAATGTGAAAATTATGAATTTTTAGTCATACATGTCAAACATGTATCAGGGCTTATCGGCCTTCCAAATCGCCCTTGAATCCCTAAGCTGTGGGAAATAGCTCATTAAAACATCCATCAAACACGAAAATGACAAGTTTTGGTCATGCCACTCAAACATATGTCGGCCTTCACAACTAGGAAAACGGCTATAGGTAATCAGCACATCTGTGGCTCACATGGTTGAAGTGCCCCACGGCTAAAACAGGCGTGGCTCACCTGTGGGCAGTGCCCTACTAATAACTAGAACAACCGTGGCGCACATGACTATAGTGCGCCACAGATGGCGCACTATAGTCATGTGCGCCACGGTTGTTAGGGTCATCTGTGGCGCACGTGTGCCTGGTGCGCTACGCCTAAGCGCATGCCCCCCTCTGCTCTGAAACGGCCACAAACACATGGCGCACTCGGCCTAGTGCGCCACGAGTTTGTACTCTGTGCGCCTGGGCGGTGTGCGCCCGGATGTGTCGATTCTTTTAGGACAACACTTTATGTGCACATGTGTGCCCACACATCCACCACCCACACTTCACTTTCCCTTCTTCTTCCTCCTTAGATCTAGTCGGATCTTCTCGTTCCCACCTCAATTTCTCCATACATTCACCATTTTTAGCATGTAAAACTTGCTTTGGATGTTACATAAGTAATAGAGGAGGTCTCCGGTCTCTCATCTATCTGCTCCGGTCCGACGCTGCACCTCTCCTTTCCATCTTTCTCGCGATCGGTCTCTCATCTCATAAGTTGTCCATGTAAGGATGTGTTCATGTGTATATGGATGATGCATGTGCTCATATGTATGTAGATGATCGATGCTCATGATGTGTGTATGTGTGAGAGCGAGGATGGTCATATGTGTGTGTATATGGAGAGTATCGATGATGCTCATGCATGTGTGTATGGAGAGGATAATGATATGTTCATGTGTGTATGGATCGGTCTCTCTCTCTCTTGTGTTTGTATGTGAACAAGTTGTCATTTGTTTTGCCAAAATGTTGATTCATTTCCATTTTGGCAAGACTTTGGCATTTCGCAAAGGTCCTAATTTTAGGATAGGTCATGCCGAAATTTTCTATCGACCACTGCATGCATGCATTCATTATGTGGTTCTAATAGACTTCAAAATTGTACCGTGTACATCGTGCAAGCAAAAATGGTCCGCATAATGAGCGAAGGCATTGTGGCTATATTTTTGAAATGTGCGACGGCCGACATGATACGAAATAACAAGACAGATATAAGATGTCCGTGCAGAAGATGCAAACTCAACTGGGTGATCGACCCGATTCGGAATCTGCGGCATCGCTCCGCCATGGTTTCATGGATGGATACACTCGTTGGATAAGCGATGGCGTAGATGATGGAGGCGGTGAAGAAGGTGGCCAACATGGCGATGATCATCATCACGGCGAACGGGCGAGATGATGAAGAGGCTCACGGAGATGGTGAAGGTGCGAGCTGTTGGGATGATGATGATCTAGATGCGAGGAGCGACGACGATGGAACAACGTTAATTTGGGTGCGGGACCCTTATGTGCAAGAGCTGCTTCTCAAGCGCGAGTAACGCCAGTGGCTGCCGCTAGAGAGAAAGCCAAGCTGCGCAACTTGAGAAAGACGCGGTTACTCCATTGTATGAAGGATGCAGGCCCGATGATACCGGTTGAATGTAACGCTCAAGGCTATGGAGATGAAGGCAAAGCACAAATTGAGCGACGCAAGCTTCGACGATATGATGGCATTCAGCACGATCGTCTCCGGAGGGGAACACATGTCCAACTAGTATCGAGGATGCCAAGAAAATCGTCATCCTCGATCTACCGCGACGTTAGATATCACGTATGCATCAACGATTGCATCATTTATCGGGCGAGGACGCGAGAAAACCACATGTCCGGTGCGCGTGAGTCGATACAAGAAAGGGAAGAAAGCACCTCGAAAAGTGGTATGGTACTTTCCTATCGCGGACCCTAAGGCGAAGCTCATGCGATGGCATGCGGAAAGGAAGAAGCCAGGAGATGATGATGACCCCGAAAAGGATGAGCTGCTGACGCACCCTTCAGATGCTAGCCAGTGGAAAGCATTGGACCTTGAATTCCCAGAATTCGGTGGAGATTCGAGGAACATCAGGCTTGGTGCGAGCACCGATGGACTCAATCCGTTCGGTAGCCAGAGCAGCACGCACAGCACTTGGCCTGTGTTTGTATGGATGTACAACCTCCCTCCATGGTTGTGCATGAAGAAGAAGTACATACAAATGAGTATGCTAATTCAAGGGCCGAAACAACCTAGTACCGATATCAATCTGTATCTCGGGCTGTTGAAAGAGGAGCTAGCCACGTTATGGGAATCTGGAGCCAATACTTACGACGCCGTCGCACAAGATTATTTCACTATGAGAGCCGCGTTGGTCACTACGGTGCAAGACTATCCAGGTTGCTGGTATATCTCGGGGCAGGTTATCCAAGGATTCTACGCATGCGTTAGGTGCATGGATAACACAAGCTATCTCCAACTAGAGAAAGATCCAGGGTCATCGAAAACCGTGTTCATGGCGCACCGGAGGTGGCTCGGCAAGAATGATCCATGGAGAAAACGTGGAGACCTGTTCGATGGCAAATCAGAGACCCGAGGAATCCAGGCGTAGGGAGCTGCGAAGAAGTGGAAGAGTTTGAAAAAATTGGAAAGATTGTCCTAAGCACGGAAAGAAGCGAAAGAGGCAGCAACAAGACAAGCCGATGAAGGTATGGAAAACAAGGTCATTTCGAGTTGCCATCTGGAAGTTTCTCGCGCCTCATAGCCTCGACATCATGCATATCACGAAAACGTGCGAGAGTCTGGTCGCCACCATAATCAACATGCCGGTTAGGACGAAAGATGGTCCAAAGCAAGGCACGACTGATATGCTTGGGTATCCGGAAGGAGCTTCACGGAGGACGACTACTCACGATGATCGGGAAGATGGCGATGATCATGAGTCGGAGACACAAGGTCGTCGGAAGGGTAAAAGTTCAAGAAGAACGAATATTACTGCCTCCTTCTTGCTTCACTCTAAGCCGGATGAGATCAAACAGTTTTTCAAGTGCCTTCTAGGAGTCAAATTTCCTTATGGCTACGCGGCAAGATAAGATACCTAGACGAGGCGGGCAGAGGTTCGGTGTCATGAAGTCTCACGACCGTGTCGTGCTAATGACGGTACTTCCGGTCGCACTAGGCGAGCACGTCGGAAACGTTATTTGGCCTATGCAAGTTTTTCGACGTCATCTCTAGGAAGTCGATTGGCTTGAATCAGCTCGGAAGGCTACAGGAGGAGATCGTGGTGATACTATGTGAGCTTGAGGTCTACTTCCCACCCGCATTCTTCGACATTATGGTGCATCTGCTGGTCCATGTCGTGGAGGACATCGTACAACTCGGGCCGATGTTTCTCCGCGGCATGATGGCGTCAAAGGATGAGCGGACACATCAAAGGATACGTTCGCAGGTCCCGTCCCAGATGGAAGCATAGCCAAGGGCTTTCGGCGAAGAGTGCATCTCTTCTCGCAAATTATCTAGACATCGAGAACCCTGTTGGTCTTTCCGTCAGCAGACACCTTGGCAAGCTCGGCGGATCTGGTCACCGAGAGGTCGTCGCATCGCATGCATTTTGATTTTCGACGCGCAGACTTTGATCGAGCAAACCTCGTCGCGCTACAGCATTTAGAACTGGTCGATCCTTGGGTACATAAGCACAAAAGGTTAATCGAGAAGAAGTACAGTGACCGGGGCATATAGAGGACGCAGGGAGAAATAATCAAAGAGCATAACTTAGATTTCACGCGTTGGTTTAGGCGACGCCTGATAATCCCCGCTCGCATTCTTCCGACACGGAAAGATCATATTCACCTTGTCGCGGGACCGATGCAAAACCTGGTGACCTATCAGCGTATGATATCAACGGCTACACATTCTACGGAGGAAAAGGACAACAAGTGTGATTATCGAACTCGCGTAACGCCGAATTCTACACCGATGACAACGTGAAGGAAAGATTCTACGGAAGAATCGAGGAGATGGGAGCTCGACTCGTGGAGAAAAGGTGCCGATGTTCCGTGTCGATGGGCAAAGAGCGTCGAAGAGAAGACCGTATTTCACAACCATGGTTATACCCGAAACAGCCAAATCCAAGGCCGCCGTGCAAGCGTGGCGAAAAATGAACCGTGGGTGCGGCTACCAAAGTGGACCAATGTTTTTCATTACCGACCCGTCAAAGCCTAGCCGTGTTGTCGTGAGGAGAGGAAAAGAAACATCATCGGAATGGATGGAGTCGCCAACGAGCAAGACTTGACGACGGGCGATCCAAAGATTGAAGATGGCGACTACGATGCAGCAACATACATCACAAGAAGAAAAAGGACAACCCTACCCAAAAAGGTAGCCCGTTCGAAAGAAGAAACATTAAAGTGCCGGGGCTAAATTATTCAACCGCGACAAAGAAGGGAAAAAGATTGTAAAACGCTAGCTCAAAAATATTGTAAGCGTGGTCAAAAAAGATTGTAATATTCATGAACAAAGTATTATGAAATTTAGTTATACTTTAAATCATATTTTGGGCATTTTGAATATTATTACTTTTGGGCATTTTTGGAATATTTAAAAGTATTTTAAAATCAAAATAAAACTTCAAAATAAGTGTGATGTGTTTGCAACAAGTGTGCTCGAAAATAAACTTCGGCTTCATTATTTTCAGTATCTTTTCAAATGAGGAGTCAGTTAGACCACACCGCCTTCCATCGCAACAATTCCAAAGGTACCGAGCTTTGTGCTGCCATCTTCACAATTTGGGTACAACAATTTGATATACCCGGCTACCCGCCTTTGATATACCCGGCTACCCGCCGGTCACCGTACATCCATTCCCGACCGTTCATCTGCATCATATAATAAGTAAGTTTATCAAAAAACAGGACATCATAAATAGTGAAATAACCAATTCACACCGACACATGAATTGTATCAATGACCTAGAAAAGATAAGATTGCTAACCTTGATCGAGGGAAATAAAGAGGAGAAAGCTCAAGTGCGTCTCGGACACCTTCTATATTTTTGTTCTATGAGAAATTCAATGGGATTTTTCACTCAAACATTTCAACAAACACCTTCAATGCATGCATGAAAAAAAAACTAGCACACACCCTCACACCTTACACCATTCGAAAAAAAGAGGGAGGAGAGGGGCTGCGTTGCATTTATAGAGGGCAGGGGTCTTTAGTCCCGGTTCAAGCCAGCAAC
This sequence comes from Avena longiglumis, assembly GCA_030063025.1. Taxonomy (NCBI): domain Eukaryota; kingdom Viridiplantae; phylum Streptophyta; class Magnoliopsida; order Poales; family Poaceae; genus Avena; species Avena longiglumis. Next base: position 4,751,153 of record CP125975.1, read on the forward strand.
CGGACTAAAGGTGCGTGCGATCCTTTAGTCGGTTGGTGGCTCCAACCGGACGCATGCGAGGCGTGGCGCACAGCCGTGGTGCGCCATAGATATCCGTAGCGCACTATGCCCAAGTGCGCTATGCCTAGGCTTTATCCACTCGATCGAGCCGCCTCTCTCATCCCCATCGCTCCATCTCAGCCCGAGCCCTCTCTCATCCCTATCGACGCCGCCGCCGCATCCCATCTGCATCAACGCGCCCGCCAGAGGAGGTGGAGGAGGCGTCGCCAGCGCAGCCACTGCAGGACGCAGGCGCCGCCCACGTGCGGACAGAGGAGGCCGCCAGCGCACCAGAGAGGAGGTGGAGGTGGGCGTCGCCAGCTGTGAGGAGGTGGAGGAGGAGGCCGCCGCTTCGCCTCGCCAGTGGACTCGACCGTCTACAGCCCTGCCTCGCCAGCCACCTCACCCGCAGGCTCGTCCTCGTCCTCGTCTCAGAGAGGTGAGTCTTCTCCCCTCTCTCCATCTCCCCCCTCTCTCCATCTCACCAAGGCATTGATTTAGAATTAGATTTAGGTTTAGGTTGATGTGATGTTTAGGTTGATTTAGGATTAGGTTGACAGTGAGGTTTAGGTTGATTTAGGATTAGATTTAGGTTTAGGTTTAGGTAGTAGCAGTAGCTTGATTTAGGTTGATTTAGCAGTAGATTTAGTGCTGAAATGATGCAAGCTGTTAATCTGAAATGGTTTACCATTTCGATCTGAATTCGATATTTTTTTCTCATAGTGATCTGAATTCGACTTTAATGTTTGTAGTATAAACAGTTTTGGCTTGAAATGGGCTAGTTAAACCAGTGCAGTAGTTTTTTAAGCAATAAATGGATACTTTTCTAACCTCTCCATGTTCTGTTAATAAATCAGTCAATCATGTCACTAGATGGTGACCTCAGTTACCAGTACAACCTATGCAATGCAGCAGTAGATTAATATGCTGCAACCTATGCTTGCTCACCTCGTTACGCATCACTTCTCACTCTTCTCATGCAATGCAGAGAGATTAATATAGGACTAGATATGTGGTAGATGGCCAATGTCCTTATCATGGTGATAATAGTCATGAATTTTTTAACCCAAGCACTAGATTAATATAGCACTAGATATGTGCGAGATTAAGATAGCACTAGATTAATATGGCATTGATGTCCTTATCATGGTGATAATGTATATGCGAGATTAAGATAGCACTAGATGGTCATATATTCTTTAACCCAAGCATGAAATAAAACATCACTCATGCATCAAGTCCAAGAACTTCTTGCAAGTCCGGTAGATGAATATAGCAAAGAAGATGGTCATATTTTATCAAGTCCATAATAATAGATAGAGCCCGAGCCATTGGTTGATCAGATTAGGAAAAACTTGTGGACTATGTAAGTGTTGAATGCATCTGATTGGGATCGTAAGTGTTGATCGATCGTAGAGAGCCTTTGTAACCTGTGGACTGTGTTGCTGTCAAGTTAGATGTAGTTGCTGTCAAGTTAGATGTCTGCATTGCATCTGTAGTTATTGTTGTAGCACTTGAAATGGTTGATTAACTTCCGTTATGGTGTATGGTGTATTCTCATTTTCTTATTGCAAGCAAATGACGGCAAGGATTGTTGTTATTGTTGTAGCACTTGAAATTATTCTTGTGCTTGTATGAAGCACTTTATTATGTCCCGTATGCAGGTTCTTGTATGAAATGAGTCCTGATTTTTGCCGAAATGTTGATTAACTTCCGTTTGGCGTAAATCGGCACTAGTTTAAGAAAATTAGCAAAGGTCATGCCGGATTTTTCCGTACATTTAACCAATTATTTGTTTCTTATTAGTGCAAAGATGTGTGACAACGAGGCTGGATGTTCTAAGCATCGTCTGAAGGAGAACTCGACCCGAATAAACAATTGACATTCTGGGAGGCGGCCCAGCGTCTAGAAGACGATGAAGAATACCATCCTTCGGAGAGCGAGGATGATGAGATGGAAGACGCGGAGGAAGAAGCCGAAGGAACGGCGGACGATGAAACCACTGATGGCGGCGAGGGCACAGGGAGTGGTAGCTACCCTCCTAAGAAGAAGAAGCCTAAGGACCGGCGCCCGAACACGGTCGACACGGTCAGGGAGGAAATTACCGAAGTGAGCCCATCAGGGGTTCTTTTGGATCCCGCCCTTGTCGTCAAAGGGTACAGTGGGCAAGTGGCGGCGATCACCCGGACAACCATCTCGATCAACACCGAGAATCTCCGGCATAAAGATAATGGCTTGCACACCTTCGAGAAGCACGCGAAGATACAAGTTCCCGCTAAGTATCGAACACAAATTATCATGGGAACAAGTAAACAAATCCGCCCTCACAAAGATGAGCACCGCCTGGCCAGCTGGAGAACCCGGATAAAGAAGAAGATCTATAAAGAAGGCAAAAGTCTCGAGGAGATCCGGAAGATTGACCCGCAGATCACGAAGATCAGCCCGGAGTTCAAGGAGAGGTGTGAATCGAAAGAGCTCGCCAATAGTAATCGGGAAAAGCCCGCAGCGATGAATATAGGTCATCACCATCTCGGATCTGGTGGCGTAACCGCGGAGGCCAAATGGAATAAGGAGGACGAAGAGTATAGATCCAAGGGATAGAAAACCCTTTGCTAAATTCGAACCGCAGGTTGAAACTTCATCGAGGCCGTTACCATGTGGACCCAAAACCAAACAACTCACCGCGATCCTGCGGTGAAGGAATTCGAGGAAATTGTGGTAAGTATAATCTAATTACCGGATCAACACGATTGCAATCTAATCGATGATCTAAATGATTCACCGTTACTTCTTCCGCAGGAGGAGGAAATTGTTGCTAGTCATGGATCGGGGTTCCTCATCCTGGGGTCGACGGCCAGCCGGTGGGATAACCCTTTAGTAGGCGATGAACCGGCCAAGAAAATAGAGCCGATTCTGAAGAAGCCGTTGCCGGCCGTCTGGCCTCGTGGGTAAGAATTGGGTGGATCATTTTGGTCCACCGCCGAGGACGATGTGGCGCGCCGGGAAGGAGCGAGGAGGAAAACAGAGAGGTTCAAGAACTTAAGGCACACGTGGCGCGGATCCCGCAGATCGTCCAAGACAACTGGCAATCACCTTACGCCCTTCACCGCCTACCTTGGTGGAGTCAATAGCGAACTGGAGTGCGGTGGTCGAGTAGGGCCGTGCCGATTCAAGCATGGTCGCAGCCACTCGAACAACGCGGCGCCGATTTAATCAGCGAACCACGTGTTCGTGACTCGCCGCTAGCACCGCTGGCGCCGCAAGTGTTGGTGACTCCCCCATCACCGCGCGCCGAGTACATGTTGGTTCCCCCCACGCCATCGTCGCGACGCACCGGAGCTCAAGCACCGTCGGTAGGGAGAATACACCGCGGCCAGCACCGCGCCATCAAGCAGCCCTTCCGTATCTTGCACGCCCGTCGCCGTATGCGGTGCGTCGACATTAGCCGATCTCGACGCCATCACGGTAAACAAATTGCTTTAATTACCGCCTTTCATGCCATCTATATATTACTCTTGTGGCATCTCGCTCTGACGACGCCGTACATGTTTTCCGCAGACGGATGTTCCTTGCACTCTCTTATGCTACGTGAACAACGAGCTGAGGGATGTTGCCAAGGGTACCATCGTTCAACCCTTGTAGCACACGTTCCATTCAAAGCCGATGCCAGATAGCGTGCACAGGTCTAAAATTAGTCGGGTGCTAAGGGGTTGCGACGACCTGGAACCTCCCATTCAACCCCCTGGAGCGGATGAAGAAGAGCCGTATGTCCTCAGAAGTTGCTTCGGCTTGTTCTTGCTATGGCCAAAGAGCATGATCCGTTTGGGGACGGCGGGGGCCATCACGCCACAGACAACAACACCGCCTGTCGTGCCAGCGACAAGCGGTGGCAAGGCCCCCTTACCGCCCTCGCCGTCACCTCCACGCGGTGGGTCGGATGATCATGTTGATGATATGCACATGGCGCAGGATCCGGCCGAGGACTTCGAAGACTGGAATGATCACTTCTTCAGCACTCAGTTTGGCAACGACGAAGACCTAGCTGGTGGCCCCACAGAGAAAGCCACTATCACCAAGCGTTTGTTTGGTTCTCAGGAGACGCCCAGCTGCGCTTTACAGAGCCACCGATACAACCAACCGCCCTTTATTCTAAGCCGACACACTACATAGCGGCCGGTGCTCATATTATGCGGTGCCCGCTCTCCCAAAGGAAAAAGGGCAGGAAAAGAAAATCTAGCAGCTCGAGCCAGTGGCGTCAACAACCGCGAATCCGATCAGGTTTCGGACGGGCCACCAAGACCCGAGGGTATTATGTGGAGGATTCATGGCGGGTGAGCCCATGCTACCTAAGAATTTGCGAAGCTCGCCACCGAACGCAGAGTGTGCATGACGGGCGTCGACGATAGAGACGCCTTCTATCGGAGAAAGATCCTCGCACCCGGTATTCGTGGTTAAGGTGCCACCAGTTTGGCTTCGTCGACACCGCCCCGGATCTGTTCCTGCGGTTCGAGGACATCTTCAATATGTTCCACCTATACCGCTGCACTATACCATGGTCCGTCTCTTTTCTCACCGCCATGCAGATCATTAGAGAGAACACACCGGCATCGCTATAGTGGACCCCTACTACATGCGTGACGGCTGCTTGGGCTCCCCGAACGACGTATCGTAGCCTCGTACCTAAAAAGAATCCTCGTGGCGAACAAGACAAAGGAATACATTCTCGTGCCTTACTTTCCCGAGTAAGTCGTTATTCAGTCGCCACCGTCGATTGGCTTTATTAGATCATCATCATTCTTTTTTCAACACATTCCATTTGAATTTTTGTGCAGATGAACACTGACGCTCATCTCCTTATCGCCAAGCATTCCCACGCCACGTATTTCGACTCGGGAGTCTAGAAAAGAAGAAAACTACGACAAGATCAAGGAAGTTATGGATGATGCTCTCACCGGCTTTGCCTCGATGGAAGGCACCAGCCGTGCGTAAGAAGGTCAAGTTCGCAGCACGTCTTCAACCACGTAACGAGTTCCCTGCGAAGCAGCGGAAAACAAGAAGAAGGAAGCCTACCACGCATTCCATCACATGAGGGTTCTACTTGACCAGCAGAATTCTACGCCGGATCATCTCAAACAAGGTCAAGCAAAGGCCAAGATCAATGATTCGGATATTAGACAAGAGATGTATCGCATCCAGCAGCAGCTTTGGGGCAATCATCTTCGTGATGTCATGACGGGGATCTTCTACGAGGAAATATCCCGAATAACCGTGACATAGAAGATCGCCTAGAGATGCAGGGTGACTATAGGAAGTTCATGACGAGGCGTCCTCCGTTCCCTAAGCCGAGCCGAAGGCTTGATGTTGGCCTAGTTGTAGTTGCAAACTATAGATGACCTTTGGTGTGTGTGGACGATAAGTGTACTTATCTTATTAGGTTTATGAATCACCGCTACTTATTTTGCTTATTATTATTATATATCAATCAATGCTTGGTTTTTTTGCTTACTCTTTGGTTTTTTTGCTTACTCTTTGGTTCTCCTGACGACAAGTGTGAGTTATTTTTGTCTTTTCGAGAATATGCCGATGATTGAAATGTCGTGGCACAATATATATGTGAATGTGCTATGACGGGATTGTTAGCCTTGTGATATGCACAAGTCCAGAATTGTGCATCCTACTTGGCTAAAAGTCCGCCATAAGCATATTCCTGTCCAACGACCTAGCTAGTTATATATGAGGCATTCTTTCGAGTTATTTTTGTCTTTTCGAGAATATGCCGATGATTGAAATGTCGTGGCACAATATATATGTGAATGTGCTATGACGGATTGTTAGCCTTGTGATATGCACAAGTCCAGAATTGTGCATCCTACTTGGCTAACCGGTCCGTCATAAGCATATTCCCGTGTCCAACGACCTAGCTAGTTATATATGAGGCATTCTTTTCGAGTTATTTTGTCTTTTTCGAGAATATGCCGATGATTGAAATGTCGTGGCACAATATATATGTGAATGTGCTATGACGGATTGTTAGCCTTGTGATATGCACAAGTCCGTGAATTGCATCCTACTTGGCTAACAGTCCCGTCATAAGCATATTCGTGTCCAACGACCTAGCTAGTTATATATGAGGCATGCTTTTGAGTTATTTTTGTCTTTTCGAGAATATGCCGATGATTGAAATGTCGTGGCACAATATATATGAATGTGCTATGGCGGGATTGTTAGCCTTGTGATAAGCACAAGTCCAGGAATTGTGCATCCTACTTGGCTATCAGCTCATAAGCATATTCTTGTGTCCAACGACCTAGCTAGTTATATATGAGGCATTCTTTTCGAGTTATTTTTGTCTTTTCTGAGAATATGCCGATGATTGAAATGTCGTGGCACAATATATATGTGAATGTGCTATGACGGGATTTTTAGCCTTGTGATATGCACAAGTCCAGGAATTGTGCATCCTACTTGGCTAAGTCCATATCATATTCCTGTGTCCAACGACCTAGCTAGTTATATATGAGGCATGCTTTTTGAGTTTGCTCTTTTGATTTAAGAGTACTTTCTATAAGTGTATCTTCATATGCGACTTTAATTATACATGTTTTTCAATCACCGTTAGTTATTATTGTCAACTTGTAGATGACGGGTACGTCGTGTACAAGGGACGTTCGAGTCTCGATGATTGGGAAGACCGGAGACAGTGCACCGTTCAGCGGAAATAGCTACAAAGGGTACAACACTATGGCGGAGGCGGAAGATAGATACACGCCGCTATCTAGCGGGAGTTAGGACAAGGAACCGGATGAAGACCTACACCTTCGTGGCGGTGATCATGCTTATCTTCTTTGGTTATTTATCCCGCGTTTGTGTCTAGCTAGCTAGTTTAGATGTCTAGGCGAGCTTCCAGCTCTAACTTGTTCGATCGACACATGTATTCGCATGTCACCAACTACTACTTTGTAACATGATCAAAACAATGTAACATGGACTATGTATTCATGTATGAGACTTATCTATATGTATTTGTTTCAATCTTGTTTTTCATATTGAGTATTTATATATATAATTGTATATCTTGTATCTGTGTGTATATCTGCTGTAATATTGTATATAATCTGTATTGCATATAATCTGGCTTGGAAATTAAAAAACAAAAATACATCATGGGCGCACATGGTCTACCTTACGTGGTGCACTAGACCTAAAGCGCACCATGGATGTTTAGTGGCGCACTAGGTAGCGCGCCAGAAGATCAAGGGTAGCGCACCACGCCAAACTGTGGCGCACTGGGTGCGCTACGCCTATCTCTACACAACCGTGGCGCACTAGGCAGTGCGCCACGGCTGAGAGATAGCCGTAGCGCAAGGCCCGTGGCGCACTACAGGTGCGCCACGGATGGGCCTTTTAGGTGCGCCACAGACGACCATTTTCCTAGTAGTGCTTTACGGGCCATGTAAGCCGCAACGAAATCCCAAAACTGTGGCAATAGCTCATGAAAATGGTCATAAAACGCGAAAACGATGAGTTTTTGGTCACGCCTATCAAACATGTATCGGTCCTTACGAGCCTTGTAATCCAAAAACTATGGCAATATTTCACGAAAACACCCATAAAATGTGAAAACGACGAGTTTTTGGGAATGCCTCTCAAACATGTATCAGGTCTTGCGGGACTTCCAAATCGCCCCGAAACCTCAAAACTGTTGGCAATAGTTCTAGAAAACAGTCATGAAATATGAATCCGACGAGCTTTTGGGCATGCCTGTCAAACATGAATAGAGTCTTACGGGCCTTGAAAATAGCTCCAGGACCCCAAAACCGTGGGCAATTGCTCATGAAAACGTCCAGAAAACGTGAAAAGGATGAGTTTTTGTTCATCCCTCTTAACATGTATCAGCCATTACAGGCCATGTAAATACCACCAAAATCCCCAAACTTAAACCAATAGCTCATGAAAATAGTCATAAACTGTGAAACCAACGAGTTTTTTGTCATGCATCTCAAACATGTATAGGGTCTTACTTCCAAATCGCCCCAAAACTCCAAAACTTTGGGCAATAGCTCATGAGAACGGCCATAAAACACGAACATGACGAGTGTTTGGTCATGCCACTCAAACATGTACAGAGTCTTATGGGTCTTGAAAATTGCCCCGGAACAGTCGGCAATAGCTCATGAAAACACGGCCATAAAAAGCGAAAATGGTTAATTTTTGGCCATGCCTATGAAACATGTTTTGGTCCTTACGGGCCCTGTAATTCGCCTAGAATCCCAAAACTGTGGCAATAGCTCATGAAAACGTCCATAAAATGTGAAAACGGCGATTTTTTGGTGATACCTCTCAAACATGTATCACGTCTTACGGGCCTTGAAAATCGCCCCAAAACCCCAAAACCGTGGGCAATTTCTCATCAAAACGCCATAAAACGTGAAAACAACGAGTTTTTGGTCATGCCTCTCAAACATGTATCGGCCCATACGGGCCATGTAAATCGCGCCAAAATCCCCAAACTTAAGCCAATAGCTAAGGAAAACAACCATAAAACGCGAAACCGACAAGTTTTTGGGCATGCCTCTCAAACGCAGTATCGTTCTTACGGGACTTGCAAATCGCCCGAAACCTCAAAATTGTGGGCACTCTTGAAAATGGCCATAAACATGAATCCCACGAAGTTTTTGGTCATGCCTCTCAAACATGTATCGGGTCTTACGCCTCAAAATCGCTCAGATCCCCAAAGCGTGCAATTGCTCATGAAAACCGCCATAAAATGTGAAAACGATGAGTTTTTGTCATGTCATCAAACATGTATTGGCCCTTACGGCCATGTAAATCGCACAAAAATCCCCAAACTCAAGCCAATATCTCATGAGAACAGCCATAAAACGTGAAACTGACAAGTTTTTAGGAATTGGTCTCAAACGTATCGGCTCTACGGACTTGCAATTTTCCATAAAACCTCAAAACTGGGCCAATAGCTCTTGAAAATGCCCATAAACGTGAATCACGAAGTTTTTGGTCATGGCTCAAACATGTATAGGGTCTTACGCCTTGAAAATCGCCCCAGAACTCCAAAACTGTGGGCGATTACTCATGAAAATGGCCATAAAGGTGAAAACGACGAGTTTTTATTCATGCCTCTCAAAAATTTAACGGCCCTTAGGGCCATGTAAACCACACCAAAATCCAAAAACTATGGATAATAAATCATGAAAACGACCATAAAATGTGAAAATTATGAATTTTTAGCCATACCTCTCAAACATGTATCAGGGCTTACCGGCCTTCCAAATCGACCTGGAATCCCTAAGCGGTGGGAAATAGCTCATGAAAACATACATCAAACACGAAAAAGACAAGTTTTGGTCATGCCACTCAAACATATGTCAGCCTTTACGGGCCATGTAAGCCGGAACGAAATCCCAAAATTGTGGCAATAGCTCATGAAAAATGGTCATAAAACGCGAAAACGATGAGTTTTTGGTCACGCCTATCAAACATGTATCGGTCCTTACGAGCCTTGTAATCCAAAAACTATCGCAATAGTTCATGAAAACACCCATAAAATGTGAAAACGACGAGTTTTTGGGAATGCCTCTCAAACATGTATCGGGTCTTACGGGACTTCCAAATCGCCCCGAAACCTCAAAACTGTGGGCAATAGTTCTAGAAAACAGTCATGAAATGTGAACTGATGAGCTTTTGGGCATGCTGTCAAACATGAATAGAGTCTTACGGCCTTGAAAATAGCTCCGGACCCCAAAACCGTGCAATTGCTCATGAAAGCGCCGAAAACGTGAAAAGGATGAGTTTTGTTCATCCCTCTTAACATGTATCAGCCATTACAGGCCATGTAAATCCCACCAAAATCCCCAAACTTAAACCAATAGCTCATGAAAATAGTCATAAAATGTGAAACCAACGAGTTTTTTGTCATGCATCTCAAACATGTATAGGGTCTTACTTCCAAATCGCCCCAAAACTCCAAAACTTTGGGCAATAGCTCATGAGAACGGCCATAAAACACGAACATGACGAGTTTTTGGTCATGGCACTCAAACATGTACAGAGTCTTATGGGTCTTGAAAATCGCCCCGGAACAGTCGGCAATAGCTCATGAAAACACGGCCATAAAAAGCGAAAATGGTTAATTTTTGGCCATGCCTATGAAACTTGTTTTGGTCCTTACGGGCCCTGTAATTCGCCTAGAATCCCAAAACCGTGTGCAATAGCTCATGAAAACCGCCATAAAACGTGAAAACGGCGATTTTTTGGTGATGCCTCTCAAACATGTATCAGGTCTTATGGGCCTTGAAAATCGCCCAAAAACCCCAAAACCGTGGTCAATTTCTCATTAAAACGGCCATAAAACGTGAAAACAACGATTTTTTGGTCATGCCTCTCAAACATGTATCGGCCCATACGCCATGTAAATCGCGCAAAATCCCCAAACTTAAGCCAATAGCTAAGGAAAACAAACATAAAACGCGAAACCGACAAGTTTTTGGGCATGCCTCTCAAACGTATCGGTTCTTACGGACTTGCGATCGCTTGAAACCTCAAAATTGTGGGCAATAACTCTTGAAAATGGCCATAAAACATGAATCCAACGAGTTTTGGTCATGCCTCTCAAACATGTATCGGGTCTTACGGCCTCGAAAATCGCTCTAGATCCCCAAAACCGTGTGCAATTACTCATGAAAACGCCATAAAACGTGAAAACGATGAGTTTTTGTCATGCCTATAAAACATGTATCGGCCCTTACGCCATGTAAATCGCACAAAATCCCCAAACTCAAGCCAATATCTCATGAAAACAGCCATAAAACGAAAAACAAGTTTTTGGAATTGGTCTCAAACGTATCGGCTTACGGGACTTGCAATTTTCCTAAAACCTCAAAATTGTGGCCAATAGCTCTTGAAAATGCCCATAAACGTGAATGACGAAGTTTTGGTCATGCCTCTCAAACATGTATAGGGTCTTACAGGCCTTGAAAATCGCCCCGAACTCCAAAAGCTGTAGGCGATTACTCATGAAATGGCCATAAAGGTGAAAACGACGAGTTTTTATTCATGCCTCTCAAAAATGTAACGGCCCTTAGGGCCATGTAAACCACACCAAAATCCAAAAACTATGGACAATAGCTCATGAAAACGACCATAAAATGTGAAAATTATGAATTTTTAGCCATACCTCTCAAACATGTATCACGGCTTACCGGCCTTCCAAATCGACCTGGAATCCCCAAGCGGTGGGCAATAGCTCATGAAAACATACATCAAACACGAAAAAGACAAGTTTTGGTCATGCCACTCAAACATATGTCGGCCTTTACGGGTCATGTAAGCCGCAACGAATCCCAAAACTGGCAATAGCTCATGAAAATGGTCATAAACGCAAACGATGAGTTTTGGTCACGCCTATCAAACATGTATCGGTCCTTACGAGCCTTGTAATCCAAAACTACAATAGTTCATGAAAACACCCATAAAATGTAAAACGACGAGTTTTGGAATGCCTCTCAAACATGTATCGGGTCTTACGGGACTTCCAAATCGCGAAACCTCAAAACTCAGGCAATAGTTCTAGAAAACAGTCATGAAATGTGAATGACGAGCTTTTGGGCCTGCGACAAACATGAATAGAGTCTTATGGGCCTTGAAAATAGCTCCGGGACCCCAAAACCGTGGGCAATTGCTCATGAAAACGTCAGAAAACGTGAAAAGGATGAGTTTTTGTTCATCCCTCTTAACATGTATCAGCCATTACAGGCCATGTAAATCCCACCAAAATCCCCAAACTTAAACCAATGGCTCATGAAAATAGTCATAAAATGTGAAACCAACTAGTTTTTTCTCATGCATCTCAACATGTATAGGGTCTTACTTCCAAATCGCCCCAAAACACCAAAACTTTGGGCAATAGCTCATGAGAACGGCCATAAAACACGAACATGACGAGTTTTTGGTCATGCCACTCAAACATGTACAGAGTCTTATGGGTTTTGAAAATCGCCCCGGAACAGTTGGCAATAGCTCATGAAAACACGGCCATAAAAAGCGAAAATGGTTAATTTTTGGCCATGCCTATGAAACATGTTTTGGTCCTTACGGGCCCTGTAATTCGCCTAGAATCCCAAAACTGTGGCAATAGCTCATGAAAACGTCCATAAAATGTGAAAACGGCGATTTTTTGGTGATGCCTCTCAAACATGTATCGGGTCTTACGGGCCTTGAAAATCGCCCAAAACCCCAAAAACGTGGGCAATTTCTCATGAAAACGCCATAAACGTGAAAACAACGATTTTTGGTCATGCCTCTCAACATGTATCGGCCCATACGGGCCATGTAAATCGCGCCAAAATCCCAAACTTAAGCCAATAGCTAAGGAAAACAACCATAAACGCGAACCGACAAGTTTTTGGGCATGCCTCTCAAACGTGTATCGGTTCTTACGGGACTTGCAAATCGCCGAAACCTCAAAATTGTGGGCAATAACTCTTGAAAATGGCCATAAAACATGAATCACGAGTTTTGGTCATGCCTCTGAAACATGTATCGGGTCTTACGGCCTTGAAAATCGCTCTAGATCCCCAAAACCGTGCAATTGCTCATGAAAACCGCCATAAAACGTGAAAACGATGAGTTTTTCTCATGCCTATCAAACATGTATCGGGTCTTACGGCCTTGAAAATCGCCCAAAATCCCAAAACCGTGGGCAATTTCTCATGAAAACGGCCATAAAGCGTGAAAAAGCGAGTTTTTGGTCATGCCTCTCAAACATGTATCGCCCATACGGGCCATGTAAATCGCGCCAAAATCCCCAAACTTAAGCCAATAGCTAAGGAAAACAACCATAAAACGCGAAACCGACAAGTTTTTGGGCATGCCTCTCAAACGTGTATCAGTTCTTACGGGACTTGCAAATCGCCCCGAAACCTCAAAATTGTGGGCACTCTTGAAAATGGCCATAAAACATGAATCCTACGAGTTTTTGGTCATGCCTCTCAAACATGTATCGGGTCTTACGGGCCTCGAAAATCGCTCTAGATCCCCAAAACTGTGTGCAATTGCTCATGAAAACCGCCATAAAATGTGAAAACGATGAGTTTTTTGTCATGTCTGTCAAACATGTATCGGCCCTTACGGGCCATGTAAATCGCACAAAAATCCCCAAACTCAAGCCAATATCTCATGAAAACAGCCATAAAACGAGAAACCGACAAGTTTTTGGGAATTGGTCTCAAACGTGTATCGGCTCTTACGGGACTTGCAATTTTCCATAAAACCTCAAAACTGTGGCCAATAGCTCTTGAAAATGCCCATAAAACGTGAATCCGACGAGTTTTTGGTCATGGCTCTCAAACATGTATAGGGTCTTACGGGCCTTGAAAATCGCCCCAGAACTCCAAAACTGTGGGTGACTACTCATGAAAATGGCCATAAAGGTGAAAACGACGAGTTTTTATTCATGCCTCTCAAAAATGTAACGGCCCTTAGGGCCATGTAAACCACACCAAAATCCAAAAACTATGGACAATAGCTCATGAAAACGACCATAAAATGTGAAAATTATGAATTTTTAGCCATACCTCTCAAACATGTATCAGGGCTTACCGACCTTCCAAATCGACCTGGAATCCCTAAGCGGTGGGCAATAGCTCATGAAAACATCCATCAAACACGAAAAATACAAGTTTTGGTCATGCCACTCTAACATATGTCGGTCTTTACGGGCCATCTAAGCCGGAACGAAATCCCAAAACTGTGGCAATAGCTCATGATAAATGGTCATAAAACGCGAAAACGATGAGTTTTTGGTCACGCCTATCAAACATGTATCGGTCCTTATGAGCCTTGTAATCCAAAAACTATGGCAATAGTTCATGAAAACACCCATAAAATGTGAAAACGACGAGTTTTTGGGAATGCCTCTCAAACATGTATCGGGTCTTACGGGACTTCCAAATCGCCCCGAAACCTCAAATCTGTGGGCAATAGTTCTAGAAAACAGTCATGAAATGTGAATCCGATGAGCTTTTGGGCATGCCTGTCAAACATGAATAGAGTCTTACGGGCCTTGAAAATAGCTCCGGGACCCCAAAACCGTGGGCAATTGCTCATGAAAACGCCGAAACGTGAAAAGGATGAGTTTTGTTCATCCCTCTTAACATGTATCAGCCATTACAGGCCATGTAAATCCCACCAAAATCCCCAAACTTAAACCAATAGCTCATGAAAATAGTCATAAAATGTGAAACCAACGAGTTTTTGTCATGCATCTCAAACATGTATAGGGTCTTACTTCCAAATCGCCAAAACTCCAAAACTTTGGGCAATAGCTCATGAGAACGGCCATAAAACACGAACATGACGAGGTTTTGGTCATGCCACTCAAACATGTCTGAGTCTTATGGGTCTTGAAAATCGCCTTGCAATCGGCAATAGCTCATGAAAACACGGCCATAAAAAGCGAAAATGGTTAATTTTTGGCCATGCCTATGAAACTTGTTTTGGTCCTTACGGGCCCTGTAATTCGCCTAGAATCCCAAAACCGTGTGCAATAGCTCATGAAAACCGCCATAAAACGTGAAAACGGCGATTTTTTGGTGATGCCTCTCAAACATGTATCCGGTCTTATGGGCCTTGAAAATCGCCCAAAAACCCCAAAACCGTGGTCAATTTCTCATTAAAACGGCCATAAAACGTGAAAACAACGATTTTTTGGTCATGCCTCTCAAACATGTATCGGCCCATACGGGCCATGTAAATCGCGCCAAAATCCCCAAACTTAAGCCAATAGCTAAGGAAAACAAACATAAAACGCGAAACCGACAAGTTTTTGGGCATGCCTCAAACGTATCGGTTCTTCACGGACTTGCAGATCGCCAAACCTCAAAATTGTGGGCAATAACTCTTGAAAATGGCCATAAAACATGAATCCAACGAGTTTTGGTCATGCCTCAAACATGTATCGGGTCTTACGGGCCTCAAAATCGCTCTAGATCCCCAAAACCGTGTGCAATTACTCATGAAAACCGCCATAAAGCGTGAAAACGCGATGAGTTTTTGTCATGCCTATCAAACATGTATCGCCTTACGGGCCATGTAAATCGCACCAAAATCCCCAAACTCAAGCCAATATCTCATGAAAACAGCCATAAAACGAAACGACAAGTTTTTGGGAATTGGTCTCAAACGTATCGGCTCTTACGGGACTTGCAATTTTCCTAAAACCTCAAAATTGTGGCCAATAGCTCTTGAAAATGCCCATAAAGCGTGAATCAACGAGTTTTTGGTCATGCCTCTCAAACATGTATAGGTCTTACGGGCCTTGAAAATCGCCTTAACTCCAAAACTGTGGCATTACTCATGAAAATGGCCATAAAGGTGAAACGACGAGTTTTTATTCATGCCTCTCAAAATGTAACGGCCCTTAGGGCCATGTAAACCACACCAAAATCCAAAAACTATGGACAATAGCTCATGAAAACGACCATAAAATGTGAAAATTATGAATTTTTAGCCATACCTCTCAAACATGTATCACGGCTTACCGGCCTTCCAAATCGACCTGGAATCCCTAAGCGGTGGGCAATAGCTCATGAAAACATACATCAAACACGAAAAAGACAAGTTTTGGTCATGCCACTCAAACAAATGTCGGCCTTTACGGGTCATGTAAGCCGCAACGAAATCCCAAAACTGTGGCAATAGCTCATGAAAAATGGTCATAAAATGCGAAAACGATGAGTTTTTGGTCACGCCTATCAAACATGTATCGGTCCTTACGAGCCTTGTAATCCAAAAACTATCGCAATAGTACATGAAAACACCCATAAAATGTGAAAACGGCGAGTTTTTGGTCACGCCTATCAAACATGTATCGGTCCTTACGGGACTTCCAAATCGCCCCGAAACCTCAAAACTGTGGGCAATAGTTCTAGAAAACAGTCATGAAATGTGAATCCGACGAGCTTTTGGGCCTGCCTGACAAACATGAATAGAGTCTTACGGGCCTTGAAAATAGCTCCGGGACCCCAAAACCGTGGGCAATTGCTCATGAAAACGTCAGAAAACGTGAAAAGGATGAGTTTTTGTTCATCCCTCTTAACATGTATCAGCCATTACAGGCCATGTAAATCCCACCAAAATCCCCAAACTTAAACCAATAGCTCATGAAAATAGTCATAAAATGTGAAACCAATGAGTTTTTTCTCATGCATCTCAAACATGTATAGGGTCTTACTTCCAAATCGCCCCAAAACACCAAAACTTTGGGCAATAGCTCATGAGAACGGCCATAAAACACGATCATGACGAGTTTTTGGTCATTCCACTCAAACATGTACAGAGTCTTATGGGTTTTGAAAATCACCCCGGAACAGTTGGCAATAGCTCATGAAAACACGGCCATAAAAAGCGAAAATGGTTAATTTTTGGCCATGCCTATGAAACATGTTTTGGTCCTTACGGGCCCTGTAATTCGCCTAGAATCCCAAAACTGTGGCAATAGCTCATGAAAACGTCCATAAAATGTGAAAACGGCGATTTTTTGGTGATGCCTCTCAAACATGTATCGGGTCTTACGGGCCTTGAAAATCGCCCCAAAACCCCAAAACCGTGGGCAATTTCTCATGAAAACGGCCATAAAACGTGAAAACAACGAGTTTTTGGTCATGCCTCTCAAACATGTATCGGCCCATACGGGCCATGTAAACCGCGCCAAAATCACCAAACTTAAGCCAATAGCTAAGGAAAACAACCATAAAACGCGAAACCGACAAGTTTTTGGGCAAGCCTCTCAAACGTGTATCGGTTCTGACGGGACTTGCAAATCACCCCGAAACCTCAAAATTGTGGGAAATAACTCTTTAAAATGGCCATAAAACATGAATCCTACGAGTTTTTGGTCATGCCTCTCAAACATGTATCGGGTCTTACGGGCCTTGAAAATCGCTCTAGATCCCCAAAACCGTGTGCAATTGCTCATGAAAACCGCCATAAAACGTGAAAACGATGAGTTTTTGTCATGCCTATCAAACATTTATCGGGTCTTACGGGCCTTGAAAATCGCCCCAAAACCCCAAAACCGTGGGCAATTTCTCATGAAATGGCCATAAACGTGAAAAAAACGAAGTTTTGGTCATGCCTCTCAAACATGTATCGGCCCATACGGGCCATGTAAATCGCGCCAAAATCCCCAAACTTAAGCCAATAGCTAAGGAAAACAACCATAAAACGCGAAACAGACAAGTTTTTGGGCATGCCTCTCAAACGTGTATCAGTTCTTACGGGACTTGCAAATCGCCCCGAAACCTCAAAATTGTGGGCACTCTTGAAAATGGCCATAAAACATGAATCCTGCGAGTTTTTGGTCATGCCTCTAAAACATGTATCGGGTCTTACGGGCCTCGAAAATCGCTCTAGATCCCCAAAACTGTGTGCAATTGCTCATGAAAACCGCCATAAAATGTGAAAACGATGAGTTTTTTGTCATGCCTATCAAACATGTATCGGCCCTTACGGGCCATGTAAATCGCACAAAAATCCCCAAACTCAAGCCAATATCTCATGATAACTGCCATAAAACGAGAAACCGACAAGTTTTTGGGAATTGGTCTCAAATGTGTATCGGCTCTTACGGGACTTGCAATTTTCCCTAAAACCTCAAAACTGTGGTCAATAGCTCTTGAAAATGCCCATAAAACGTGAATCCGACGAGTTTTTGGTCATGCCTCTCAAACATGTATAGGGTCTTACGGGCCTTGAAAATCGCCCCAGAACTCCAAAACTGTGGGCGATTACTCATGAAAATGGCCATAAAGGTGAAAACGACGAGTTTTTATTCATGCCTCTCAAAAATGTAACGGCCCTTAGGGCCATGTAAACCACACCAAAATCCAAAAACTATGGACAATAGCTCATGAAAACGACCATAAAATGTGAAAATTATGAATTTTTAGCCATACCTCTCAAACATGTATCAGGGCTTACCGGCCTTCCAAATCGACCTGGAATCCCTAAGCGGTGGGCAATAGCTCATGAAAACATACATCAAACACGAAAAAGACAAGTTTTGGTCATGCCACTCAAACATATGTCAGCCTTTACGGGTCATGTAAGCCGCAACGAAATCCCAAAACTGTGGCAATAGCTCATGAAAAATGGTCATAAAATGCGAAAACGATGAGTTTTTGGTCACGCCTATCAAACATGTATCGGTCCTTACGAGCCTTGTAATCCAAAAACTATGGCAATATTTCACGAAAACACCCATAAAATTTGAAAACGACGAGTTTTTGGGAATGCCTCTCAAACATGTATCGGGTCTTACTGGACTTCCAAATCGCCCCGAAACCTCAAAACTGTTGGCAATAGTTCTAGAAAACAGTCATGAAATGTGAATCCGACGAGCTTTTGGGCATGCCTGTCAAACATGAATAGAGTCTTACGGGCCTTGAAAATAGCTCCAGGACCCCAAAACCGTGGGCAATTGCTCATGAAAACGTCCAGAAAACGTGAAAAGGATGAGTTTTTGTTCATCCCTCTTAACATGTATCAGCCATTACAGGCCATGTAAATCCCACCAAAATCCCCAAACTTAAACCAATAGCTCATGAAAATAGTCATAAAATGTGAAACCAATGAGTTTTTTCTCATGCATCTCAAACATGTATAGGGTCTTACTTCCAAATCGCCCCAAAACACCAAAACTTTGGGCAATAGCTCATGAAAACGGCTATAAAACACGATCATGACGAGATTTTGGTCATTCCACTCAAACATGTCTGTAGTCTTATGGGTTTTGAAAATCACCCCGAGCAGTTGGCAATAGCTCATGAAAACACGGCCATAAAAGCGAAAATGGTTAATTTTGGCCATGCCTATGAAACATGTTTTGGTCATACGGCCCCTGTAATTCGCATAGAATCCCAAAACGTGGCAATAGCTCATGAAACGTCCATAAAATGTGAAAAGCGATTTTTGGTGATGCCTCTCAAACATGTATCGGGTCTTACGGCCTTGAAAATCGCCCAAAACCCCAAAACGTGGGCAATTTCTCATGAAAAGCCATAAACGTGAAAACAACGATTTTTGGTCATGCCTCTCAAACATGTATCGCCCATACACGCCATGTAAATCGCGCCAAAATCCCCAAACTTAAGCCAATAGCTAAGGAAAACAACCATAAAAGCAGAAACAAGTTTTTGGGCAAGCCTCTCAAACGTGTATCGGTTCTTACGGGACTTGCAAATCACCCCGAAACCTCAAAATTGTGGGCAATAACTCTTGAAAATGGCCATAAAACATGAATCCTACGAGTTTTTGGTCATGCCTCTCAAACATGTATCGGGTCTTACGGGCCTTGAAAATCGCTCTAGATCCCCAAAACCGTGTGCAATTGCTCATGAAAACCGCCATAAAACGTGAAAACGATGAGTTTTTTGTCATGCCTATCAAACATGTATCGGGTCTTACGGGCCTTGAAAATCGCCCCAAAACCCCAAAACCGTGGGCAATTTCATGAAATGGCCATAAACGTGAAAAAACGAGTTTTGGTCATGCCTATCAAACATGTATCGGCCCATACGGGCCATGTAAATCGCGCCAAAATCCCCAAACTTAAGACAATAGCTAAGGAAAACAACCATAAAACGCGAAACCGACAAGTTTTTGGGCATGCCTCTCAAACGTGTATCGGTTCTTACGGGACTTGCAAATCGCCCCGAAACCTCAAAATTGTGGGCAATAACTCTTGAAAATGGCCATAAAACATGAATCCTACGAGTTTTTGGTCATGCCTCTCAAACATGTATCGGGTCTTACGGGCCTCGAAAATCGCTCTAGATCCCCAAAACCGTGTGCAATTGCTCATGAAAACCGCCATAAAATGTGAAAACGATGAGTTTTTTGTCATGCCTATCAAACATGTATCGGCCCTTACGGGCCATGTAAATCGCACCAAAATCCCCAAACTCAAGCCAATATCTCATGAAAACAGCCATAAAACGAGAAACCGACAAATTATTGGGAATTGGTCTCAAACGTGTATCGGCTCTTACGGGACTTGCAATTTTCCATAAAACCTCAAAACTGTGGCCAATAGCTCTTGAAAATGCCCATAAAACGTGAATCCGACGAGTTTTTGGTCATGGCTCTCAAACATGTATAGGGTCTTACGGGCCTTGAAAATCGCCCCAGAACTCCAAAACTGTGGGCGGCTACTCATGAAAATGGCCATAAAGGTGAAAACAACGAGTTTTTATTCATGCCTCTCAAAAATGTAACGGCCCTTAGGGCCATGTAAACCACACCAAAATCCAAAAACTATGGACAATAGCTCATGAAAACGACCATAAAATGTGAAAATTATGAATTTTTAGCCATACCTCTCAAACATGTATCAGGGCTTACCGACCTTCCAAATCGACCTGGAATCCCTAAGCGGTGGGCAATAGCTCATGAAAACATCCATCAAACACGAAAAATACAAGTTTTGGTCATGCCACTCTAACATATGTCGGTCTTTACGGGCCATCTAAGCCGGAACGAAATCCCAAAACTGTGGCAATAGCTCATGAAAAATGGTCATAAAACGCGAAAACGATGAGTTTTTGGTCACGCCTATCAAACATGTATCGGTCCTTACGAGCCTTGTAATCCAAAAACTATGGCAATAGTTCATGAAAACACCATAAAATGTGAAAATGACGAGTTTTGGGAATGCCTCTCAAACATGTATCGGGTCTTACGGGACTTCCAAATCGCCTGAAACCTCAAATCGTGGGCAATAGTTCTAGAAAAGCAGTCATGAAATGTGAACTGATGAGCTTTTGGGCATGCTCATCAAACATGAATAGAGTCTTACGGGCCTTGAAAATAGCTCCGGACCCCAAAACTATAGGCAATAGCTCATGAAAACGGCCATAAAACAAGAAAACGACGAGTTTTTGTTCATCCCTCTTAACATGTATCAGCCATTACAGGCCATGTAAATCCCACCAAAATCCCCAAACTTAAACCAATAGCTCATGAAAATAGTCATAAAATGTGAAACCAACGAGTTTTTTGTCATGCATCTCAAACATGTATAGGGTCTTACTTCCAAATCGCCCAAAACTCCAAAACTTTGGGCAATAGCTCATGAGAACGGCCATAAAACACGAACATGACGAGTTTTTGGTCATGCCACTCAAACATGTACAGAGTCTTATGGGTCTTGAAAATCGCCCCGGAACAGTCGGCAATAGCTCATGAAAACACGGCCATAAAAAGCGAAAATGGTTAATTTTTGGCCATGCCTATGAAACTTGTTTTGGTCCTTATGGGCCCTGTAATTCGCCTAGAATCCCAAAACCGTGTGCAATAGCTCATGAAAACCGCCATAAAACGTGAAAACGGCGATTTTTTGGTGATGCCTCTCAAACATGTATCGGGTCTTATGGGCCTTGAAAATCGCCCAAAAACCCCAAAACTGTGGACAATTTCTCATTAAAACGGCCATAAAACGTGAAAACAACGATTTTTTGGTCATGCCTCTCAAACATGTATCGGCCCATACGGGCCATGTAAATCGCGCCAAAATCCCCAAACTTAAGCCAATAGCTAAGGAAAACAAACATAAAACGCGAAACCGACAAGTTTTTGGGCATGCCTCTCAAACGTGTATCGGTTCTTACGGGACTTGCAGATCGCCCCGAAACCTCAAAATTGTGGGCAATAACTCTTGAAAATGGCCATAAAACATGAATCCTACGAGTTTTTGGTCATGCCTCTCAAACATGTATCGGGTCTTACGGGCCTCGAAAATCGCTCTAGATCCCCAAAACCGTGTGCAATTACTCATGAAAACCGCCATAAAACGTGAAAACGATGAGTTTTTTGTCATGCCTATCAAACATGTATCGGCCCTTACGGGCCATGTAAATCGCACCAAAATCCCCAAACTCAAGCCAATATCTCATGAAAACAGCCATAAAACGAGAAACAAGTTTTGGAATTGGTCTCAAACGTATCGGCTCTTACGGGACTTGCAATTTCCTAAAACCTCAAAATTGTGGCCAATAGCTCTTGAAAATGCCCATAAACGTGAACTGACGAGTTTTGGTCATGCCTCTCAAACATGTATAGGGTCTTACAGACCTTGAAAATCGCCCGAACTCAAAACTGTGGGCGATTACTCATGAAAATGGCCATAAAGGTGAAAACGAGTTTTTTATTCATGCCTCTAAATGTAACGGCCCTTAGGGCCATGTAAACCACCAAAATCCAAAACTATGGACAATAGCTCATGAAAACGAATAAAATGTGAAAATTATGAATTTTAGCCATACCTCTCAAACATGTATCACGGCCATCGCCTTCCAAATCGACCGAATCCCTAAGCGGTGGCAATAGCTCATGAAAACATACATCAAACAAATGTCGCCTTTACGGGTCATGTAAGCACTTGTGAACGAATCCCAAAAGCGTGGCAATAGCTCATGAAAATGGTCATAAACGCGAAAACGATGAGTTTTTGGTCACGCCTATCAAACATGTATCGGTCCCACGAGCCTTGTAATCCAAAAACTATCGCAATAGTTCATGAAAACACCCATAAAATGAAAACGCAGTTTTTGGGAATGCCTCTCAAACATGTATCGGGTCTTACGGGACTTCCAAATCGCCGAAACCTCAAAACTGGGCAATAGTTCTAGAAAACAGTCATGAAATGTGAATCCGACGAGCTTTTGGGCCTGCACGACAAACATGAATAGAGTCTTACGGGCCTTGAAAATAGCTCCGGACCCCAAAACCGTGGGCAATTGCTCATGAAAACGCGTCGAGAAAGCGTGAAAAGGATGAGTTTTTGTTCATCCCTCTTAACATGTATCAGCCATTACAGGCCATGTAAATCCCACGAAAATCCCCAAACTTAAACCAATAGCTCATGAAAATAGTCATAAAATGTGAAACCAATGAGTTTTTTCTCATGCATCTCAAACATGTATAGGGTCTTACTTCCAAATCGCCCCAAAACACCAAAACTTTGGGCAATAGCTCATGAGAACGGCCATAAAACACGATCATGACGAGTTTTTGGTCATTCCACTCAAACATGTACAGAGTCTTATGGGTTTTGAAAATCACCCAAGCGATTGGCAATAGCTCATGAAAACACGGCCATAAAAAGCGAAAATGGTTAATTTTGGCCATGCCTATGAAACATGTTTTGGTCCTTACGGGCCTGTAATTCTAGAATCCCAAAACTGTGGCAATAGCTCATGAAAACGTCCATAAAATGTAAACGGCGATTTTTGGTGATGCCTCTCAAACATGTATCGGGTCTTACGGGCCTTGAAAACGCCCAAAACCCCAAAACCAAGTGGGCAATTTCTCATGAAACGGCCATAAAACGTGAAAACAACGATTTTTGGTCATGCCTCTCAAACATGTATCGGCCATCGGGCCATGTAAATCAGCCAAAAATCCCCAAACTTAAGCCCATAGCTAAGGAAAACAACCATAAAACGCGAAACCGACAAGTTTTAGGGCATGCCTCTCAAACGTGTATCGGTTCTTACGGGACTTGCAAATCGCCCCGAAACCTCAAAATTGTGGGCAATAACTCTTGAAAATGGCCATAAAACATGAATCCTACGAGTTTTTGGTCATGCCTCTGAAACATGTATCGGGTCTTACGGGCCTTGAAAATCGCTCTAGATCCCCAAAACCGTGTGCAATTGCTCATGAAAACCGCCATAAAACGTGAAAACGATGAGTTTTTTCTCATGCCTATCAAACATGTATCGGGTCTTACGGGCCTTGAAAATCGCCCCAAAATCCCAAAACCGTGGGAAATTTCTCATGAAAATGGCCATAAAACGTGAAAAAAACGAGTTTTTGGTCATGCCTCTCAAACATGTATCGGCCCATACGGGCCATGTAAATCGCGCCAAAATCCCCAAACTTAAGACAATAGCTAAGGAAAACAACCATAAAACGCGAAACCGACAAGTTTTTGGGCATGCCTCTCAAACGTGTATCGGTTCTTACGGGACTTGCAAATCGCCCCGAAACCTCAAAATTGTGGGCAATAACTCTTGAAAATGGCCATAAAACATGAATCCTACGAGTTTTTGGTCATGCCTCTCAAACATGTATCGGGTCTTACGGGCCTCGAAAATCGCTCTAGATCCCCAAAACCGTGTGCAATTGCTCATGAAAACCATATAAAATGTGAAAGCGATGAGTTTTTGTCATGCCTATCAACATGTATCGGCCCTTACGGGCCATGTAAATCGCACACCAAAATCCCCAAACTCAAGCCAATATCTCATGAAAGCAGCCATAAAGCGAAAGCACAAATTTTTGGGAATTGGTCTCAAGCGATATGTCTCTTACGGGACTTGCAATTTTCCTAAAACCTCAAAAGTGTGGCCAATAGCTCTTGAAAATGCCCATAAAGCGTGAATCAAGCGAGTTTTGTTCATGCCTCTCAAACATGTATAGGGTCTTACAGCCTTGGAAAATCGCCCAGAACTCCAAAAGCGTAGGCGATTACTCATGAAAATGGTCATAAAGGTGAAAACGATGAGTTTTATTCATGCCTCTCAAAATTTAACCCTTAGGGCCATGTAAACCACACCAAAATCCAAAAACTATGGACAATAGCTCATGAAAAGCGACCATAAAATGTGAAAATTATGAATTTTTAGCCATACCTCTCAAACATGTATCGGGCTTACGGCCTTCCAAATCGACCCGAATCCCTAAGCGGTGGGCAATAGCTCATGAAAACATACATCAAACACGAAAAGACAAGTTTTGGTCATGCCACTCAAACATATGTCGCCTTTACGGGCCATGTAAGCCGCGAAATCCCAAAACTGGCAATAGCTCATGAAAATGGTCATAAAAGCGAAAGCGATGAGTTTTGGTCACGCCTATCAAACATGTATCGGTCCTTACGAGCCTTGTAATCCAAAAACTATGGCAATATTTCACGAAAACACCCATAAAATGTGAAAACGACGAGTTTTGGGAATGCCTCTCAAACATGTATCGGGTCTTACGGGACTTCCAAATCGCCGAAACCTCAACTGTGGGCAGTAGTTCTAGAAAACAGTCATGAAATGTGAATCCGATGAGCTTTTGGGCATGCACCAAAACATGAATAGAGTCTTACGGGCCTTGAAAATAGCTCGGGACCCCAAAACCGTGGGCAATTGCTCATGAAAACATCGAGCGTGAAAGGATGAGTTTTTGTTCATCCCTCTTAACATGTATCAGCCATTACAGGCCATATAAATCCCACCAAAATCCCCAAACTTAAACCAATAGCTCATGAAAATAGTCATAAAATGTGAAACCAACGATTTTTTTTGTCATGCATCTCAAACATGTATAGGGTCTTACTTCCAAATCGCAAAACTCCAAAACTTTGGGCAATAGCTCATGAGCAGCC